>JAQIWG010001530.1:0-24094 GCA_034695025.1 Chamaedrilus cognettii
TTTAACTTTGAATTGCAAAAAAACCGTAGCTTACAGAAGAAAAATAACTTTATTTCTGAATTCAGCGCACCCAAATTAGGTTAGAACAATTGCTTTTATCAATGCAACAAAAATGTTGTTGCCCAGTGTTATAATTATAGATTATAATGCATTGATAAATTGTTGCCACTTGAGGTAGTACCAGTAGTTAGGTTAGTTTTTTGCGCATATAATACTGTTGTCCACTGATTGATAGTTTGTGTGTCTGGTTCTAGCTGCACGGTGCCCAAATATCTATTCCTCCGGCTGCCACTGCATCGTCTCCGACTGGGGACAGCCTTCCGACCGCAAGCACGGGTGCAACTAATGTGCAGTCGACCAATGAGAACGAGGCGGGTGCTGAGAGTGCAAGTATTTTGTCAACGGCGACTGTGTTGAATGGAGAGGAAGCTGGAGTGGCTGTGGATACTGAGGAGCATGGAGCAACTGGGGGAGCAACGACTGAGTCTTTGGAGGAGAAGGCTAAACGGTAATTTGGTTTTAAAGTCGGTGTATTGAATTACATTAGTTATTTTGTAGTAGGAATTTTGTATTCGTGCGCATTTTATATCAAGAGCATGTATACATACATTATAGCGCAAATGTTATAATTGCACAGTATAACATTGATGGTGCAGATCAAGGTTTGGTGTAGACCATGGTGATCAAGGTTATAGCAAGACAAAGGGTATGGTTTAGTGTTTAAAAGTAATCTGAATCTTTTGACTCGCATCGCTATTTAGGTTAGCCCATGTTTATGTTCAGGCATGGGTTATAGGTCTGAGTTAAGGGCTATTGTTAAGGTTAGCCTCGCGCCCCTGATTCCCTGCAAACTCGCCGCACTGCTCTCCGAAACTTTTCACTAGCATTGCTATTAAGGTTAGACCATGTTTAATTTGAAACCAATGTTAAGGGTCGGGGTTAGGATTAACCTTATGCGCCTGGTTCGCCGCTGCAGAGCCGCAGCGCTGCTCTCTGAGACGCGCGCGCAGAAGGCCGCGCGAGAGAAAGAAGAAGAATGACAGCGCGAGGTCGAGCGACGACGACTGGGCCAGGAGCTTGGAAAGTTCAAGGACTGGAAGGCGGACATGGAGCGGAAGGAGTTGGAGACAGCCATGCGCAAGGACAAGGAGGACGCCAAGAGGGCACGCGAGAAGGTCCGTGAGGATCTTGAGAGAGACAGGTCAGGGGCTGCTTTGTGGAATAAAAAAATCGAATTGGAAAAAACGTTGCACACGAGCCCAGTTGTTCAATAAAGAGTTAAGTCTTCAACGATCTCGGATTATTCCAATAACTCTCAAATTTTAGCGAATTCTTTGAATGATCTGCATGTAATTTGATTCATCTGATTGGATCGTGACGTCACTTTTTCTCTATAGGAATTGAAAACGAAATGATGATTGATTAATCAAGTTGCCTGTAGTTTCTAATGGATTTTAGAAATACAAATTAGCAAGTAATTCTTTGTCATGCTATGTTGTTTGAATGCTTTTGTGATGAATCTGATGCACAGATATGTCTACAGTATAACATCGTCTAACCAGTCGGTTGCACGTTATTTTACAGACATTGCCGAGCTCAGAGCTAGTTCCGCAGTAGGTTAGAGGAAGGGTTAAATGCTGACATGCAAAGTTGCCAACCCTTTATAATGGTGCAGGCAGGAGCGAGCTCAGAGGTTTCACAAGGAGAAGGCTGAGGAGCAGACGGCGCAGCAAGCACGAGCAGAAGCAAAGACTGCTGCTGAGGCTGCTGCTGCAACCGAAGCAGCAGCAGCTAAGAATGCTGAGAGACGGTAGGCTACAGTTGGACGCTTAAGTGCAGATGTTGTATCTATTTGTCAGTGCTGATTTAGGCATACGGCTGTAGAATTAGTTACGTTTTAATGTTTCAATCAATATTGTTCAAGTGATATTGCAAGTGTGAGTTAGCTAATTTAGTGATTGCTATTACCTAGCAATTAACTTTTTTAGTTATGCGGACAATTTGTGCCATTGATTGAAGCAGGCTCTGGAGATATGAATACAAGCATAAGAGTCAATTGTACCTTGAAGTGGTGCGCGCGATGGCCAATCCATCATATAGCAGCATTGATTTCGCTTATTGTACGAACATGTATGCGAGACTGCGAGAGTTTATCAATTTTGGTTGATTGGAGAAAGCTTGCTGTATGATTCACAAGCTCGTTGTAGCCAGTTTACTACGGTTCACGATTTGGTCGAAGAAGTTTACCACGGTTGACAAATTGGTTGATAAAAGATCACTGTGCTTGACGACAGTGGCTACTGAAAGCTCACGATGGTTCAGAAATAGGTTGAAGAATGTTCACTATGGTTTGCAAATTGGTTTAATAAAGTTAGCGCATGCTCTGGTTTGGGCTGAAGGTAGGTAGAGTGCATTGGTAGAGTGATGGTAGACTGACATGCGACTTTGTTGCCTTAGACCCTGATTACTTTGTGACAGGGAGAACGCAAGAATCCAGTTCCGTCTGCCCGACGGTTCATCTGTGACCCAAACCTTCCCCTCCAGTGAGCGACTGGGCGTCGCGAGGGACTTCATCCAACAGGTCTCATTCCGTCAATCCTTGCGATGTAATACGTTGGGTGCGGTAGGTCTGCTTACAGTACTTTCAATCAGAGTGGAGTAATGACAAAAGCACTAAATGGAGCTTTTATTTACCTTTCGGCAATTCAACATTCAATGCAAAAAGAAAAGAAGAACTTAAATAAGCTATAGTGGCAAGGATATCACTAGTGAAAAGTCTCTTTCATCATGAAATTTGTCAACTTTGATGTAGTTACCATAAATTAATTAAAGAAAATGACATAGAGTAAAATATTGGCAAAAAATTAATTTTATATTGAGATACGTTAACTCGTTATAACAACACATTTGTCTCAAAAATATTCAACATCTTGTTCAGATTCCATGTTGACTCTGTTTATTGACTCTATTTAGTTTTAATTTTTGCGTCAGTCACATCATTCGTAGAATCTTTTGCTGAGTAACTATATACTGTGTTATTTGGTACACCCTTTTGCCATGATTGAATGTTGCTTTAGTGTGAACATTGTTTAATCTGCTTTGGTTGAAGGTTAACGTTTGATGCTTTAACTTGATTATTGTAATTACTCTTTGTCGTGTAACAATAAATGTGAACGAGTAAAGGAAGATCTCGGTTGTCTGTATTAGAGACTGGGTGGCGGTGCCGTGATGCTTGTCTGCACGTTTCCAAAGAAAACTTACACAGAGGCCGACATGTCCTTGACCTTTCTCGACCTTGAGCTCGTTCCCTCCGCCGCTCTTATCGTCCTGCTCGCCGTCAGTTGAAATCATCACTTAGCTCCTTGATTTAATTTAGACAATGAAATGATATTTTTGCATTACTTTCTGTGTTTAATATAGTATTCGAAGACACTAACAAGGAACACTAATGCCTGGCATTCTGGGAGCAGATGGAGCTCTGATGAAAAAACGTTGAAAGCACTGTTTAATGCTGCGTCTTGATCTAAGAATTACGGAGTTTTATGGCAGTATAGGAACCAAAGACCTGTGAGGTTCATTTTTTTTTTTTATGCATACTCACAATAATACAATGCAGGTACACATTAGGGGAATCCGACTGTCTAATTAAAACAAAGCATTGCGATGGCCGTCGCCTGGTGTTGACGCGTGTGATTTCTGTCAAGTGCTCTGTGTTTTATTATTCTATGATTTCTGTTTTTAGCGCAGGATGTTGTACTGGTGTTCTATTGCACACTATTGGTGTAGGGTCTCGTACTGTTAATATATTACACTTTATATTGGTGCAGGGTCTCGTACTATTATTATATTACACTTAATATTGGTGCAGGGTCGCAGTGCGTCGTCGTCAGTCGCGACGCCCAACCAAGGCATCGTTGCGTACGTCCTCGCCGGTCTCGCGTGTGTCTGGCTCTTCTTTCTCAGCTTCTTTTTCCCCCCCGCGCCAGCTGCAACACCACCCCCGCCGCAGTCCACTCCAGCGGCGGCGGCGCAACGAGACGGTGGAGCCACCGCCGGAAGGCCAAGCAGAGCGGAGGCGGATTCTGTTCCGAGGAAGAGGCAAAAGCAGTGAGTGCTGTCGGAAAAATAGCTGAAAAAAATAACGACTGGAAGAAGGATTTGGCAGCGCATAAACTTTCATCGATTGTTTGTTTTGTTTGTTTTGCACTCGAGTTCAGAAAAAATGTGTTATTTCAGTACCCTATCTTAAAAATTTTAGTTTTTGGGTTTGATATGAAACATGATGATGTAAAAAAGCTCGCCTATGTGTCCTGGAAGCTAACTGTAGATCCTGTTGCTGGAGACGAGTTCATTGAACAAAACAAAACAGGCAAGCTATCGTTTATGATTTTATCAAGATACCCTATTGCATAACACTACCTACTTCTATGCTTGTACTAAATGTATTCTTGTTGTCGAAGTGGAGTGCCGTTAAAATTGCATTTAGCGCATAAAATACTGTATAACATGAAATTTTTGCTGCATGTAATTTTTGATTTTGATTGTGTAAAAATTTTGCTGTATTTAATTTTCGCATGTTTTTAGTACTGCCCATTACATATGCATGTACTTCTGCAACTTTACTTTTGCTGCATGTATTTTTCGCAAATTTGACGGATTTGCGAAATTCCCCAAAATTACATGCGCGTGAATATTTTATGCTTTGCAGTATAAACTACTGTCAAACATGAAATATTCGCGTGCAGGTAATTTTGGCGTACATTCTTCCCTTTGGGTTTCTTTTTAGAATTGCTGTTAACATCATCGTCCTTTGTCAGTGGCAGCTCTGGCGGCAGAAACCAGGTGAGAGCTGATGGAAACATCCACCGGATGAACTTCAACGACGACGACACCAGCAGCGACGACGAGAACGCGACCTACAACGGAAACTCCACCCAACAGATGTAGCACTAGGGGGGTGGGGGACAAGCTGTCAAACTGACGATGTAGCTTATGGCCGTATGCACCAACTGGAGTTGAAATCTTAATCTTAGATCAATTGCTGAATTCTTAATCTTAGATCAATTACCGTAAGAATCTAGCTCCAATATAAACGTCTAACCTGTTTTAACATGAATAAGGCTTTTGCTAGGTTAGGTTACAGGCTTGCCTGTGACGTTTTAGAATGGATGTCAAAAATGATGATTATTATTACGATTACTGTAAAACATGACATTTTTGCATGCATGTAATTCTGCCTAATTTTGTGAATTTTTAAAGCTAGCTAAAATTATATACAAGAATAGAAAGCTACCGATGCTAAGACTGTATAATGGGAAGTATATTATGCCTTTATGTGAATGAGCATTGTTGCTTGATCTGAAATTAGGATTTTTTGTGTGCAGTTAGTGTGTACGGCTCGCAATAATAGGCTTACTGCTGGTTGGTCGACCTCGATTTAAGTTTGGTTTAGTTTTGGGGTCCAAACCAACCAATCGAATTATTCGATACAATTCTCTCATACATTTCCATTGGTTAAATCAGACTACAAAATTAAATTGCACTTAAGTCAAGGTCGAGCAACCAGCAGTAACAGTGCTGTGATGAGAAACTTTAACCAAGTAAGGTGACAATGTTATATTTTTTGAGACATTTGTTGTTTAAAATTGGGGCAATCGAGTTGAATTAAGCACTAATTTGTCTTCTACTTTTTCGATGTTAAATTACTAATTAAAGCTGTGTACCTTGCTAGTAGTCAGGAGCCTCATTCACTAACGAAATCTAGACAAATCTGAGTCTTGAGAAGTTTTTAGGAAAATCTTAGAAAAATCTGATCGTCGGTTATTTAAAATTTCGCACCATCAAGCGATCACCAAATGATGACGTCATTTAGTTTGGCGAACGGATTGTAGTTTTTAAAGGTGACTTTGGTAAACTTTGCGAAATGTACTTGAATGAGACACCAGATTTTTTTTGGGGGATAAAGCAAAACCCTTTGATCTTGCACTTTGCTAGCTTTTGCGAATAAATTAAGCAATTTTGCTTGATTTTCATTTTTAAATCCACTATTCGTTATCTGTATTGACGTTTGAAACTTTTTGGTGCTTTTAGTGATTCTAAGCACGCACACAAGAAGAAAATTTAATATTTGTGCGGTATGAGTGATTGCGATAGTAATAGTTTAATATAAGACCTCAGTCGAAGCTGTTGCATATTGCCCCAATGCAACGCTGCTGATGTTATGTGTTTTATGTTATGCTCTGTTGCAATTTATCGTTACTCCGAGATTTGTTCGTTGTTGCCAACTGCAACATAGTCAGTTGAATGCCTGTTGTTATTTGCGCTTTGGGTCTTTGTGGTTTCTGGGGACAATTTAGTCGCATTTTCATTCGTTGCAAATAATAAATTATTTATTTAATGATTGCGTTACAATTCTATTTTTTTCCTTTAGCTAGAGCTCATTTTGGTTTATGTTAATGAACTACTTTTCGTTTTTTGGATGGAATATCTTCTGCCCACATAAACGTGTTCTATGATGTCAAATTTCAGCGTATTTCCACCTTCAATGTATTAGACATTAAAATAATTTTTAACTCTGCTATCTTTCTGGTGTTCGAATTTAGTCCAGTCCGTTATTACCAATAGCCAATAATGGCTCAGCAGTAGAGTTTAATATCATTAATCACAACCATCGATTCATTTAAGCTGTTGTCTTCTGATACTAGAGGGTTTAAATAAATATAAATGGTTGCATTTTTTAAATGCGGACTTGTACTTTCATGCAGCGCGTTACGATAGGAATGTCATAGATTCCTTTTCGACAGTTTATCGTCAAAGTACTACTTGGTACAACAAACCTAGCTCAAAATGCCCTCTATGTATTTAATTATGCCGTACGCTATCGTTTGTGAAAATTAGAAGGCTAAATTTTGTTTCAACCACCGCGTACTAGCGAAAAATTTGTTTACACCAGCGCAAAAATCAATTATAATAAATTAAGTCAATGCCCACTGAGGAACATGCTTACCTAATACTGCATTAGAGTAATAAATGATTTAAAAAATTGCAATTTAGTTTCAATGAGTAATATCGATTGCTACAATATTAATATTATTCCAAAACTATTATTATATAATAGTATTGGTCCCAACTTAAAAAAAAATAATTTGCCGTGGATGCCGCTTCCAAAATAGTTAATAGTCACTCTTTTCTTCCTTACCATGGTAATAATGGGCCGTTAACGGGTTTGTCGTTAGAGATTGCAAATTAACGGCGGCTAGGTTTTCGCGAAAAATTCGAATAAGTACAAAAATATCAATTTCTCGCTGAAAGTCAACATTTCTCGGTAATATAGGCGTTACTAATAAATTTGTTTCCTAGCAGAATATATGAAAGAAACGTCAGATTTGGTGTGTGAAAATTTAAAGCCAAATCACTCGACTGAGCAACTGGTCCTTGGTTTCCTCTCGGGCTCATTTATCAACTTCAACTTCACTACTGCACTCCACCCGAATACATGACTATTTGCAGTGCGCACGGTCAGATTAAGGTTCTTGATTGGAAAGGGCAACAAGAACGCAGGGCGCTACTTGTTTTATAACACATAATTTGTAAGATATGATATTATTGCTTAAGACATGATTACAACGCCGGACTTTATAACTATATACATGAAACGTGACTAGGCTATAAAATTAAGGTTATGGCCCTTTTAGGGTTAGCAAGTTAGGGTTAGGGGTTGGGCTTGGTTAGGATTAAGTTAGGGTTGGGACTAGTTTAGCGTGACATTATAAGTTAAGACTCCATGCGTTGCTGTCCTTTCGAAGCAGGACCATACCGCACATTAATTAAGTTTGAATTTTTGTTCTATGTTGTAAAGCCTGAACACTCGGTTAATGTAAAATTGTCCTACAGCGTGCTAGCGAGAGAAACATGCGTCGATCAAGCTCCATGTCTGGTCGTCCGTCGATCGGTGCACCGGCGAGGGTGATGAAGCCGACGAACGAACCCCAGCAGCCGCCGGCCCGTCGCTCAGCCTCCATGGACCGAACATCGTGTTAGTGTGTGCTTGGTTAGGATTAAGTTAGCTTTACATGTACTGGTTTTTGGTGTTTTTTATTCAAGTTCATTTGAAAACATTGAAAACAACAAGGCTAGGTTCGTCTGCTTTACATTATTATAATTGGTATAATAATGGATTTAGAGTCTGTTTGGTGTCTAATGACGTCATTCGGGACTTTCATTGATTTTATTCCATGCTGTGGTGTGTAGTGGCAAGCGCGTCCAAGTTTGGCTTTGTTGCCGACAATTCGTCGGTTAAGCGCCCCGGAGCTCCCATGTCCGCTCTGCCTCAGAGCAAACAAAGGTGGACCTCTCTATATTTTGCCATTGAGCAAAACTGATCTCTTGTCTGTAGCCTTTAGAATGCATTTTTAGACATGAAGGGCTGGTTTGTAAAGAAGCATGACTAATATATCAGCATATAGTAACGCAATGAGCAGCTGTGTAGTCGAAGCACCACCTATGATAGCATTCATTTTTGTGTGAAATTTTTACTTAGGGCTTGTTTCTTGTAATGTTAGTTGTATTGTCATTAGCGCGCCTATCCTCTTATGCTTTATTTAGATTCACGATAGTCGTTATCTGATATAAATATTTAATGTCAAGTGCTATGCAATGCTATGCATTATGAGGACTTACATCAGTCATAGGATGATTATATACCTGCGTTATGAATCTTGATCAGTACGTTGCGTCAATGTGTGTTGTTAACACGTGCGCGTGCATATATGCGCGAGTTCAGCGCGTGTTGTTAACATGTGCGCAGGTTTAGTGTTTTGCTATATGTGATCGAGTGTTGTTAACGCGTGCGCAGGCGCGCAAGCATGCGCGGGTTCAGCGCGTCGGAGCAAGCCAAGGACCCGCGGCCCATCACTGACAAGGCCTACAGAGAGCGTTGCGTCAGAGACCTCGTCGAGGTATCAAACCTACTAGTTTTCTCGCTTTCTGTCTATATCCTGTTCACTTGATCTATCATGGTTATAAATGAAGCAAATTTGTGTGTGTTTGCGCTGTATTCATTAAAATTAAATTATGTCAAGCAAAATGTGTTATCTTTTTTACTAATAATATTCTTATATGTTAATGTTAATCAAATCTGTAACGGCTTGGACGAGGTATTATAATTGATTTTTGAAATACGTCAGCTGCAATGTCTTATTTTGTTAAGTATTAATAAAAAAAACGGCTCTGCGGCGTTGCTTTGCATCAAGATTACCTTTCTACTTGCATTACAAATATACATACGGTACATTTTCTGTTGCAATATAAATTAGAGTGGAAGTGTTGAAGAAAAAACACTCAAGATAATACAGGAAAAAGAATTATTTAGGGATTTTGATAAATGAGCCAAAAAAGAAAAAAGTCTCAAAAACGACATTTTTTGGATCGACATTCTCCAGATCTGTGTGCCGTAAAGCAAACAGAGCTGAACTGCGTTTGTTGTTCCCCTCCAGTTCCTGACGACGCATGGCTACGCGCATCAGATCAGCTTCAAACAGCTCGTCAGTCCCAGCGCGGCCGACTTCCGCAAGATCTTCGAGGTCCCATTCGCTTATTCAATTTTTTTCAAGTACTTATTGCTTCTAAACAAATAATTTATAGACATATTTAGATCAACAGTCTTTTTATATTTTTATTCATATATTTATTACTTTTAAAACATGAATACAATATAAGAGAAATTGATAGAAATGTAAAGATCTTTTTTTGGCGTATTTTTGTTGGTGTATTGTTGCCAGCTGCTATGCTAGATGTTATGTACTTAAAAGACATCAGGAAAGGTATCTGGCCATAAAATGGCTTCTGGCCGCACTAGTTTATGTTATTTGAGCTTACAGTTGGAATAATTAGTTTCTGTAAGTCATCATCATGCTTTATTGGCAAATTTTGTATACCTTTTTGATGGGTCACCATGCCAGAAAATTGAAAAACCGCTGATTTAGGTCAATTGCCGCCATTTTGTTTTCGCCGTCGACAGTTCCTGATGGGGTTCATCATGCCCAACTACAAGCTGCAGAGCAAGAAGCTCGACGAGGAAGTGCCCAACGTCTTCCGCCTGATTGGCTATCCCTTCATCATACCCAAGAGCTACATGTCGACCGTGGGCGCCCAGCACACCTGGCCGACGATACTTGGGGCACTCACCTGGCTTCGTGTCCTTATACAGGTCGTGAAACGTTCGTTCTACCGTTGGATTTTTTAATTGATCGAAAAACAGTAACGTTTTGTTAAAAGCTCTGTGTGTCTGTTGAAAGCAGTTTTGTTCCGGTTTCAACCCGTTTCACACACGCTACACTGTTGGCTTGGAAAAACTGGACGAGGAAGTTATAGTACAGCTAAATATGGTGTAACTTTTTTTGATACGTAATATATTTGCAAAATTTGGTGTACTTTTCAAACGGGTACCTACGGGTACTGTAGGGTTCAATTAGAATAAAATTTCATTTAATTACTTGTTTAGCATGACTATTGTTGTTGGATCGCTTCGATAGCCCTGTGGAGTATGCGTGTATGATGTAGTTCTTTTGATATTTGTCTGTTTTTTAGTTGGCTGTAGTTCTGCTGCTTTTTGTGATTTTTGCTTGTGTAATTGTATTCCTCCCTCAATGGCGGAAAAACAAATTAATGTATAAACCATGCGGTACTGGCCCTTCAGCAAGGCCCTATACACACAGGCATTGCTGGCCCTTACGGTACCAATGATGCCAGCGCTAATTGATATTTTTTACATCTGGTAACTTTCGAGTGAATGAATTTAAATCTGAATGAATTATAGATCTGTAGTTCTTTGATGTTTTTTGTGTGACAACGTGCACCAATATTGCGTGAATATGGTACTTGTGGTAGGGTGATTATGAATGCAGTGGAGTAAAAGTGAATACGGTACAACGTGAATACGGTAGGGTAATCACGGTTACGGTAGGATAAACATAAATACGGTACGATAAACGTGATATCAACATGTTGCAGATGTAGGAATAAACATGATGCATGATATACAGGCATGCGTTTAAACGTGAATATGGTTAACGTAAGTTCTGTAGAGTAAACATGAATTCGGTAGTGTAAACTGGCTCCTATTAATATAATTTTAGACGAGCTTACATTACTCTGCAGGCAAAGACCATGTTTTTTGTTCGTTTTCGTTTTTATTTCCCTTGGATGGATATATAATATAATAATAATTTATGTTGTATGTTAGACGTCTACGACCTATGACGTCGAGGCGATGATGTTCCCCGCGGCCGATGGGCAAGAATTTGATCGTGTGCCTGAGAAGAAGGTGACTACCGCTTCAGTCTTGTTTTAATTTTTAAATGATTAGTATATTACACTAAATTTATTACCGGAGAATCAATAAACAAAATTTTAAGGATGAGGGATCAATGACAAGTTTTGCTAAAGGAACTAAATTTTTGCTAACAGTCCCAAAAATGTTCTTTTGCAATTGGCAGATCAAGCGCTGATCATCATAGAACCTTAACTTTAAATTCTAAAGACAAATGATGCGAAAAAAATCGCCAATGGCTTTCACTTAATAGATTTTTTTTCGCTAACTGTCAAAAAAATTATTTTTGGCTATGGGCAGATCCAGCCCTGGTTGCTACTGACTCCAGTGACAGCCAACGCATTAATCTTTTTCGTCTTCTACTTTGCTTCAGATCCTGCACGAGTACGTGAGGGAGTCGTACATGTCCTTCATGGCCGGCAAGGACACGTACGACGAGGAGCGTGCCAAGATGGAGAAGGCTCTCGGTGCGTACCTGGTGCATACTTACATGCACGTGGTGCATCATTACTTGTGTGTGTTGCATGCATGGTTATGTGCGCGGTGCTTTCTTTCGTACACGCAGTGCATCGTTATGTGTATGTGGTGCTGCAATTTGAACCCTTAATCATCTGATATATCCTAATGTCCAAGGTTAAGTTTAGCACTGCTACAACATGCGCAGCATCATGCCTTGTCCTTCAAAAACAGGCTTAGTGCAACGTTTCAGTCTTTGAAAACTGCGTAGGGCTATGCCCGCGTAGTCAATTTTCGCGAATGCTGTGCCTGCTATCAATTTTGTCGCACTATGCTTGCTAAACGTAACCCTGCCTATGGCTTGACCACATAGTGGATAGGAATTCGGGGTAGATTCTATAGACGCAACTTTACGCCCGTCTAAGCAAAGATCTTGCTAAGGAACGGTATTTAACGGCAGCCCTTCGCTGTCATTCAAAAAAATGCGCAATACGTTTATAAATTTTAAAAAAGAAAAAATAATCTCCGCAAGAAATGACGTTGATTTGACTGCACTGACAACATAAATTATTTTGCTTGAAATCTATGACGTCGCGATACTTTAATGACGTCGTATATTATTTTAAATGGACCAAACAAGCAGTTATTTTGAATGGCAGTTAAGAGCCACCGTTAAATTGTCTAAGGTAGAGGTAAAGGTGGAAACAAAGGAACGACTATAGAATCCACTCTAAATGTATTTGAATGTCATTGAGTGTGCTATTGTTTGTCTGTTCAGTTGGAGACTCTCACATTGACGATGAGATAGGAGAGCTGGAGCGGGAACTTGCTCGCAGCGATCTTGTGCTCGCGGCTCTTGAGAACCAACCCGTGCGTTTTCAATTATGCTTTCTCTGTGTTGGCTTAGAGTCGATTTCAGAAACAGAACCAACTCGTGCGTTTTCAGTAAAGCTTTCTCGCCTAATACCCATACCCATCATTGTGGGTTAACCGTGAGTTGGCTCAACCGGTGGATTGTGTTACGTATATAAGATTTACACCCTTACACCCGTCACTTAATAACTCGTCGATTGGCTAACTCCTGCTTAAATTGCCTTGGTGGGTATGCGTGTTAGGCTTAATGCCAGTTGTTCAATCAAGTGTTTTTTGAATGATCTTCCGTCTAAATTAGATCCGCCAATGGCACCGATTGAAATTATATCTGAGATCTAATTTGCACCATCTGATTGAGTCGTCGTGTTATTTTTGTTCTACGAGTATTTTGAAGCCAGATAACTCGTGGTTGAGCAGCTAACCTGTTCTTTGTTTATTTAAATTTTTGATTTAAAATTCCTTTTTCTTTTAACACACAATGATATCGACCTGTCTCATACTAGAGACACTAAAAGGGATTGCCAAGCACCCAGTAATGGCGGCAACTTAGCTGGAGTTTAATTGGCCCTCAGAAGCGAAACAAGTTTTGACAACAAATAGCGGCATCGCTAGCACTATTGCTGCCTTTACTAGACCGCCAAAGATGGAGACAGATGGTCATTGCTGTTGCTCATGGCGCCCCACGATCGACGAGGTCAAAGGCTAGGCAGGCAGGCTTCTACTAGGCGGTTGACAATCCTTTTTTTGAGTTCCATGCGCCTGTAGTGTAGGGTGTCTCTGGCCAGTATAGCTCCTCTCTGGTTGAGAACTACAACGGGCAGTGACTGTGTGTGGTTATAGAATGAGCTGCCGGACCTCCAGGACCAGCTGACTCTGCTGACGGTGGACACGAACAAGATGAAGCACTACTGCACCAATCTGGAGCAACACCAGAAGGAACAGCTCGGCCGCATAGCTTCCCTCGAGGACGAGGACAGGGCTCTCAGTACGTGCTCTCCTTCCCCTTGGACCCCATGCAAAACTGGGGAACATGCCGGAGAATTGGCTTGCATCATTTCATAGATCCTGGGCGAGTCGTAAAAGGCAACTGATCAAAGGGGGAGCGATGCTTTGCTTGGACGAAAAACTAAGAATTTTACAGACTCGCATCACCATAAAGGAAGGTTTGAAAGGACTCGCCTAAATTTAACAAGCATACTGCTGGTATTAAATTAAGATTTGCGTCTGAGCAATTTCAGTAAAGTCTTGCTTGGCACTGAAATGGCTGTAGTTTGCTGCTGTGTTATTGAACAACAAACCGCTTGATGGGCAAAATGTAAGAAGCAGGCGGATGACTAACCTAGCATACAGATGACTAACCTAGCATACAGATGACTAACCTAGCATACAGATGACTAACCTAGCATACAGATGACTAAAACCTGGCAAGCAAATGACTAAAACCTAGCATACAGATGACTAAAACCTGGCAAGCAAATGACTAAAACCTAGCATACGGATGACTTAAAACTAGCAAACGGATGACGAAAACCATTTACCTAAATGCGGTTTCCGTAATTTAATTAAATTATCGCTAATTACTTTAAATCGCTTGCTCATGCGCAGAGGTGAAGTGCGCTGAGCTAGGCGCGGAGCTGGCGCGCCGCGAGGAGGTGCTCGTGCGCCAGAACCAGTCGGGCGTCGACGTGCAGGATCTGAGTGCCGAGCGCAGCACGAGCCGACGCAGACTCGCGCAGATCGAGGCCGAGCTGTGCGAGGTGGACAGCGCCATACAGGCCGCGGAGAGGGTCGTGCGCGACGAGAGAGAACAGGTAACGGACGCTATGTCTTGATATCGTAGAAAACGCGATTTTTTGGTTGAAAAATGTAATTTAAATATGAAAAAAACCATGATGATTTTTTAAACCGAACCAACTTTGTGACGGGGTTCGATACCAGTGGGATTATAAATCTGGTTGTTTTCCACTATAAAAGTAATTTTCAGTAATATGTTGTAATTTTGTTGTTAATGATTTTTTAAGCTGCTTTCTATCCTAAGTTTTTATGCGTGAAGTCTTTCGTAAACGTTTTACACGTGTTAAATTACGTGTCGTGCAGAATGCGCTATAAATGGTGCAATGTGCGATGATCGAGTGATGACGTGGATTAAATTTTGACACTCGATGGAGAAACTCGGACTCGGTGTTCCATTCCTCTTGTCGTTGTTTTGTCGCCAGGTGGAGACACTGATCGCGTCATACCGCAAGATCCATCAGGCGCTCCAGCTGTTTCCGATCTACGCGGAGAGCGCAGAGGGGGAGGACCTGGAGATGTCGCCCGGACTGGGCAAGGAGGAGCAGGACCACTACAGGCTCGTCGTCAGGGTGAGAACGCTCCTTCCTTTCCTGCTGGCCCTCCACAGGCCGGGGAACAAGGAATTGGCTTGCTACCCAGAGCTCCCCGGGTGAGAAGTAAAAAGGCAACTAGTGTAAAAATGTAAAAGGCACAGCGAGGCGCTGTGGTGTAGTGGTTAAGGCGACGGACACTAGGATCGAATTTGTTTTTCAGTTACGTGACCTACTTTAAATTTTGTCGCGTACAATCCGAGCGCGCGTACGTTTTGCAGCCGGCGCTGTTCCGCATCCAGCAGCGTATCGGCGACCACTGCCACGGGCTGGAGGAGGCTGTGGCAGGGGAGAGTGCCGCCGTGGACCAGCTCGACGAGATGATCGGTGACCTTGTGGCACGCATCGACAAGGTCACGGGCAGCATCAGCGAGGCCGACGAGCAGCTCGTCAATATGAAGGAGGTACTGGAGGCGCCATTCTGGGTGCTTGTTGGGTACATTTCTTCTTTTAATCATTCTTGTGACTTACTTTAATTTTCTTCTCATGACGCACTTTAAGTTTTGTCTCGTGATGTACGTTCTGCTCTTTCTGTATGTGTTTCTCATGACTTACTTTTAATTTGGCCTCCTGACCTACTTTTAATTTTGTGTCATGACCTACTTTAAATTTTGCCTTTGACCTGCTTTTCTTTCTCTCGCTCTCATGACCTTCTTTCTTTTGCCTTATCTTGTGACCTACTTTTCTTCTTATCTGTATTTTCTTTGTATACATGACCTTCTTTTCATTTTTCTTATTCTTGATCTACTTTTTTTTCATCGTATCCATGACCTCAGATCTGATTTAAACGACCTACTTTTCTTTCTTTGTATATATGATCTACTTACCTTTTATCTTATCCATGACTTACTCTTCTTTCTTCTTATCGCGTGATTTACTTTTATTTCTTCCTATCGCGTGACTTACTTTCCTTCTTGCGTCAGACCCACGCGAGCACAATGGCTGCTCTGGAGGCGGAGAAGGCATCTCAGCGCGCCATCCTTCAGAACATAGTCGCCGGGGGAGCGACGGGGGGGTTTGGGGGGGCGTCGGGGGGACCAGGGGGGGCTTGCAGGTTTGCGAGCATTGCGGAGGCCGAGCAGGAGTTCGCAAGGGTGAAGGAGAGGTACGGAGCGTGAAATTTAGCTTCCCCCGCTTCAAGAATGGAGATGCTTTATTCATATGAAAAACCGCGGGCTTTAGTGCACTTTAGTGTTTTTAAGTTTCCTTATTTAATTTCTGCGTTTGTGCGGAAAGTTTTGTGAATTTAAAATATCATGAGCAATATTTGATATTTTTGATATTTTAATTTGATTTTATTGACATTAAATTAAAACAATTATTTTATTTTTTGTGCATGTGTTGATAATAGAACGATGAAAGATGACTAGTCTACTGTAATTAAATTTGGTTAGTATTTTCAGAATTATGGCTTTGATTAAAGAAGTGCCCATCAAACTTGAGTGTTAGCTGGAGTTTTTGTTTTATTTTATTACAGTGCTCAGACATTGCACAGCAAACATATTGTGCTCAGCTTTTGTCGTGAAGGACGCGAGGTGTTGCAAACGGACTACAAAGACTGGTATTTTTGAATCGGTATGGGTTGAAACTGGTATTTTTTAATCGGTATGGGTTGAAACGGGTATTTTTGAATCGACAAAGTTTGAGAGTAGTGATTTAGATAGGTTATGGGTTGGGTTGTGTTGGTGTCGTCGGCTCTGTTTGTGTAGTCGGCTCTGTTGGTGTAGTCTGCTCTGTTGGTGTTGTCTGCTCTGTTGGTGTAGTCGGCTCTGTTGGTGTACAGTCTGGAGGCCAAGAGAGCGCGCAAACAAGAAGAACTAGATCGCATGGAGGATGAGGTGGACATCCTCATCGCAGAGACTCTTCAGATGAAGAAGGATGCTGAGGTTAGTTCCGTTTGGACGTTCTTGCAAATTATTGATATAGATGAGATGCACTTTTCCATCAAGTCAGTTAGTTTTTTTTTTGCGTCTTAATGCTGTAAAATACAAAGGCTCTTCTTCTTCTTTTTTTTTACACTTTACATTGACTTTATTTTACAAGTAACACAGTAACAGTGAGTTGTTTTTTCTGACCGGACATCTTATGGAGCGCCGTGTCATGACTTGAGTCATCTCTAAGGCGCTATACACTTCTCGACATTATGAGATATCTTCTTCGTTTAATTTGTGAAGCGCTGCTGGCAGCTGGGTCGATCACTGTTTAAGTAGTTTTTTTGTTATAACTGCGGGCTGCATAAGATCGAATCATTTGATTGGTTGCTGAATAACAAGTGTTGATTCTTTGTGTGGCAGGAGAAGATGAAGAGAGACTCTATCGCCATTCGTCAGGGTTATCAGGAGGTCGTGGAAGCATTGAGAGCCAAGGAAGCAGCTGAAATTGAAGCATTTGAATCTTTCATGAAGAGCTAAACCTTTTGAACTTTTGAACGAGAGCGACTGTGTTCCTTTGATCGTTTAAGTTTTCTGTATTCGTCGCGCGTCTTCTTTGTGTTTTTGTCGATTCAATGACATGTTAGTCAAGGAGTTGTGTAAAGTTTATTTTGGTGCGCATGTCGTATAGTTATGTGAAGTTGATCTTGGTTAAATGATAGGTAAGCTTTCACATTTACTTCATAGGAGAATCGTTCAAAATTCAATTCAGTTCTGTACTTGTAATTTAATCTTAAGCTAATGATGCTTATCTTAAAAAAACTTCTAATCATGGTAATGGTATTCACCGTAGTCGTTGAACCTAGTTTTCTCAACGGACGATTATCCGCTAGGAGTAATTATGTCTTGAAACGAATATTAATGTTGGATGATGTCACTATTTTGAGCACAAAATCCTCTCTGCCAACTCAAGCCTTAATTGCTGTAGTGAATACCAGGGGATATGAAAGACAGTCTGAAGCGGGACAATGGGACATTAAATAGTTTGATTGTGAGTCTAAATTACAACTTTGCAAGTACAATTAACTTTTGAACTGATGAAACAGATGAATATTATAATATATTATTTATGATGAACATAATATTAATTTGAATTCCTTTGTTTTCATTGAAGCTGTGTAGTTGCTTAAGGAAGTTCTTTGATGTTTAATCTAATTCCCACACGAGCATTGATATGGTCCGATGATGTGAAAAAATCTGGTAGCGCCGTAAATGTCCTCGCTTCAACGTTGCAGCTAAAATGCTTCTGGTTATCGTCACGTTCCACTGCAGTATTGTTGCTGGACATAGCTATGGCTGCTCTGTCACTATTCATTTAGAAGCCATGGGGGCCTACAAGTGTGAATGCTTTTAGTTTTGAATAACATTTCTTCTTTTGCACGCCTGCATATACAAGTTATTTTTGTGCTCAATTTGATAGCGCTACATATGTTATTGTTGATTGAATAAATAATTAAGTTATAATCACGGTTGTAGTTTAGTTTGTATCCACTTCTTGACGTATTATGTGTGTTTACAATGCCGTTGGCTGCTTTCATGATTCCTCCAATTACAAATTGATAGCCATGGTGCAGGGAAGTCCTTGATGACGTTTTGTATGTCCAAAAAACTCGAAACCCTTTGATATTTGAACACTTAGACCGAGTTGTTCAATAGGGAGTTATTTGGTTTTAAATAATCATAGAACAAAAATGACGTCATGATCCAATCAGATCTCACAAATTAGATCCAGGATTGTTTGAATAACACGCCAATATTGGGGAGTTATTCAAATAATCCTGGATGCTTCAGCTATGGTTCAAATAACTCTCTATTGAACAACTGGGCCTTACATTGTGTGATGTGCGCTACCACTCGAATAAGATTTTTTCATTGAAATGTCCAGAAATGAGATTAATTAGTTATAGCAACATTTATATTTTTATCTTATAAATCTTTGATAATTTCAATTTCAACTAAACTGATATTTCATATACTTCGCTTTCGAATTGAAAGTTGAAGTTGTGCACTGTGAATAGTTGATCGTAATAAGTACACAGAAAGTTTTCCTGTAACCTTTATATTTTAAAACTTTAAAGGCAAAACACAGTTGATAGCTTCACAATGCATAAGATGAGCATATATATTAGCCTATGACGTACATGTGTAGCGATAAGGGAACAATATATTTCAAAAAGTTCAAAACCAATTAAAACGGCTAGAATTATGCGAAACACTCGCATGGCACTATGCTTTTCAGCAGCGCGTACAATAATCAAAAGTGCTGTTAGCTAAATTCTAAATAAAAACTTTCAATCTTAAGCATTAATCTTAAGTCTCTAGAAAGTTTATACTCAAATAAGGATAGAATGACAAGGTAAACACTAACAGATCTGTAAACAGACGGTGAACCTTGCAATTGCCCACAGGCTACAACTGGAGACTAACCGTTAGTCCATTATGCCTACAAGTAACTAGTGAGACGCTAAATACACACACAAAAGTCGATCGAGAAACCACAATAGCATCTAAATACAACAGCTCACTTATAACCCGAAACTTCGGTGGGCAAAGTAAATACGGAGAAGTAACTCTCATTGCTAACTACTGCATAAATAAAGACTATCGTCTAGAAATAAATTCTAAGTCAAGTGAACAGGTGCAGTTTTACTAGAATGCCTAAGAGATCAACAAATGTCTAATGTAAACGTCATCTTCAAAAACAAGCACAGTTAACATTCTAAGCCTAAATCGTCAGAGATAATTTGGATAAATACCCAATGTTCAGTTGTTCACCTTCTGCATCACACAAAAGATAAATAAATAATTATAATAATATAATATATAATTATATAAAATATATTTTTCCGAGGGCCAGTTGTCTCAGAGCAAAAAGTTTACACCAATTTTTGCAAGTCCCTCAGGAACGCAGTACCGAGGGAAAAAAAAAAAAAAATTTTTTTGGGGGGAGGGAAAAAAAGTTTTTTTCTTTCTTTTCAGTTTCTTTATAAATAACAATAATCCTATCCTAAAAACATCTTTAAGAATTCATACTTCACATCTTATACATGGTGATCCAAAAAACATACATTGTTATTACATGGTGATCCAAACTGGCTTGAAAAGCTCAAAACCTGCGCAGTTTTTACTTTAATAAACAAATTCCTTATCCAAAGTAACCGAGACCGGCACCTTTTGAAAAACAACAAATCTCACATAAACAAAAAACTACCATTTCAAACTCACAATCTTTACAAAATTGACTACTTATATACAAGATTATTTATTTGACGCAACGATGACACAGACCTCATAGTCAAGATGGAATTTAAAACAGTACTCTAATATGAAATGGCTCTCTTGGAGGGAAAACGTGAGAGAATTTAAACTTCAGTGAGCGAATGCTGCTGCCCTTCACGCAACAATACCCTTTATTCAAAGCGCTGTCCAAGAAACTCGGCGAAATCTCAAGGTGATGACTTATCCGAGTACTCGGGGAAACGTTACGGTCATCACTTGAGTTCACAGATGATCTCATCCCCATCCATAAACTTTAATGATTGAAAGCCGCCTCCCTTTGCGCAACCCCTTATCCAAATCCTTATCCCTTTATCCACGACATTATCCGAGTACTCGGGGAAGCGTTAAGATGATCACTTAAGCTCGCAGATGATCTGATCCCCGTCCATCACCCGATAGTTGAGCAGCGTTCTGTTGGGATGCGCCATGACCTCTAACCCCTGCGCAGGCCCATCCGCGCCGCAGTAGTGGTACATGACGAACGTCCGCGGCGGCTTGCGCACGACTTCCTGCGCGAGCGCGCGCTTCAGTTCCTGCGCGGTCGTGTGCACGCTCACGCGCTTCAGCACCGACCGGTCGCCGAACTGGATCGTCACGCTGACGACGGTCGGTGCGCCAAGGTCAAGGTTCACGAGGGGAAGGAGCTTGCCGTGGACGCGCTCCAGCTCGGCATATCTGAAGGAACGTTTATAAAAGACATTTGTTTGTTGTTTAACGGCATAGCAGCACACTATGACCATTTTTGTGCTAAACAAGAAAATAAATATCTAAAAATTGCAATTGCACACATGTGCAATAGCGCATGCTAGTCTTAATTGAATGAAGTAAAAATAGCATCATACTACGCGAATAGAAGATGATATCTTGTTTTTACTTACCCTACATACGTAAAAACAAGAAATTACTAAAACAGTTTAGTGACCCAAACACCCATTGAAGAACATTGTAATTGTACTAATTGATACCCTACCAATATGCTAAAAAAACTCTTTTTTTTATTGTTCTATTTAGATCGACATTAAGAAAGAGTCAGTTATTTCCTGCAACTCTCACTTTTGAGGCAGAAATATTCACACAGGTCACATCATGTCTCTTAAGTTATCCAGCCGTCAGGCGATGTAATGTCTCTATAGTACGCATCGCTCAGCCTAGCCGTTATGCTACCCACCTATTAGGCCTGTCCGCGCTGCGCAGTCTATGTAATGTCTCTATGCCACCCACCTCCCACACCTCTCCATGTAATGTCTCTATGCCACCTACCTCCTACACCTCTCCATGTAATGTCTCTATGCCACCCACCTATCAGGCCTGTCGGCGCGGTCCATGTAATGTCGGATGAACGCCCTTTCTGCATCCTCTCGCTCAGCCTCAGACACGGCGCTCCCGTTGAGCCGCTCTATGTTCGGCAGATAGCCGATCAGCAGCAGCCGACGCAGTTTCTCCTCGATTTTCTGTGAATATACAAAGAAATATAGCTTAGTGCTTTTGACATTAAATCATTTACATTAAAAAGTGATAGCGTGTCAGTATTCTTTAGTAACTGCTATCAATAACTGACCCTAATACTACTTTACCAGCAGCAGCCAATAAAATAATTGAATGAAGTTAATCTCTTTATTTCATGAAACATGAAATATTTGCTGCCAATCATTTTCGTAGTTGTGCCTCTCAGAAATTTTGCTGCACTTAATCTTCGCGTTTCTTAGAACCGCACAATGAGTAGTGTCTGCAGCGTTATTTTCGTTCATGTAGTTATATCGCAAGTAAATTATAGATTCGCCCAATTTTGAAAAAATGACACAAAAATTCCATGTTTACAGAAATTTAATAATTAATTTGTTGCTTTTAAAAACATTTAAAGACATACAAAACAAGAATGTTCAACGAGGCAAGATGCTTCACGATCAGACATTTGCTATATGATGATAATCATGAACCTAGTGACAACAATAAAATCTAAATTCTCAAAATGATCAATCATGACGCAAATGATGATGATGATGATCTTCATAATCACTAATGATCATCATTATCAGACCTGCAGAAAGGGAATTCCGATGACCTTCACCTCTACCAGACACGGCAGTCGCCGCAGTTTCTCTAGTTCCCCCCACGACCCGACCTGAGTCCTCATCAGGCACAGCGACCTCAGGGCCCTGAACTCTGACCCCACGGCCCCCGACCCCGCCCCTACCTCACCTAATTCTGTTTCCGCCCCATGCGATTTCAATTCCATCCCGCGTGACTCCATCTCAACTTCGTGAGATTCTAATAAAGCTTCGCCTGATTTGGATGAACTGCGCTCTTCAGAATTCAAATTTTTTTCAGGGTCCGAATCTATACCGGCAGAACCCGCTAACCTTTCGCTAGCACTATCCTCACCTAACATTTCGCTGGCTCTCACACTAGCCTCTGCAAATCCCATACTATCTCCACCTAACCTCTCACTATTCCCCTCCAACCCCTCCCTAAACATCACATCTCCTGCCCGAACGCTTTCCGACCCTCTAACAGCCCCCCCAGACCCCCTGCTCATTCCCACGCTAGCCCCCGCACCCCCAGAGGCCTGTGAAAGCTCCATGAGGGGGTTGTCCATCACAACGAGATTGGCGACGTTCGGAAAAAGGCGCCCAAGTCGTTCCAGCTGCGACCAGCTGGAAACGAGGTTTCCGTTGAAGTGGAGGTGGGTCACGGAGGGGAAGGAGAGGCAGGGATCAACGTCGACGGTGGAGTAGTCGTTGAAACTGAGGTGGAGCTCGTTGAGACTGAGACACCAGATAATGTATATACAAAACCTTTTTCCTTTTTATGGTTGCGTTTAATTGGAAGCACTTGCAGTATTGAAGTTCATGTTGAAGTCAAGGTTCAAGTCAGAATCCTGTACTAAAGATGAAGTCAAGATTTGAAATTGAAGATGAAGTCAAGATTCGGTATTGAAGTTGAATTTGAACTCATTAAAATGAAAGTTCAATACGGAATTTTGACTAGATCTTGACTTGAACTTCAATACTGAATCTCGACATCAAGGTTCAGGGGATACAATGTACATATAAAAATCAGGAAGACTGATCTCTACCTGGGCATAAGCGAGAGCAGCTTCGTAACGATCGCCCAGCCGAGCTTGGTTGAGTTCAAGACCAACTGAGTTATATTATCCAATCGTACATTAACCTGCCCGCCACCTGATCCAACAGACGCTTTTGATTGGCTGTCATCGTGTGCCTTTTTGTCAAATCTCTCGGCCTCGCGCGATTCGCTGCCGACACAATCATGTGATGCAGGAGCAGCGTGAGATTGGCTGGAATCTATTGCAGACTTTTTATCGCACGTTGCATCACAAACAGAACTCGTTGCCTTGCTGAGGTTAGATGATACCACATCAGAAGCTGGATTCATATCAAGAATTGAACTATTGTTACCGGAAGGCAGAATTGTGCACGAAATTTCCTTGTCCTTTTGATGGGTCATTAGATGATCTTGACTACATCCAATATCATCTATGTGACCACTTTCCCTCAAATTAATTGAAACAGCATCCATTGAGGCTGATGCAGTAGCTGCAAGCATCGGTGATAACTCTTTTGAATTCTGGGCATGAGATGCGCGAGGTTGTGATTGAGGGTTACGATATGACACGCAGTCAGCTGGGTCTAGAGGCGAGAGGTGAAGAGGATTGTTGCTGAGGTTGAGAAAGTGGAGCAACGGCAGGTGGGAGAGAATCCTGAACACCTGCGCAACGCACACGAATATTAAGTGTGATTCATTAATATTAAGTGTGATTCATTAATATTAAGTGTGATTCATTAATATTAAGTGTGATTCATTAATATTAAGTGTGATTC
>JAQIWG010001531.1:0-24093 GCA_034695025.1 Chamaedrilus cognettii
TTCCATATCTGTTTGCATGACATATTCTTGGTGCGTTAAAAGTGCAATATACATACATAGTATGTATGTATATTGCACTTTTAACGCACCAAGAATTACATACATACATACATGTTAAAATTTGTCAAACTCTTGGTTATTCCATGCGTCAGGTGTTCAATGCCAATTTTTTCTGACGCATTTCGTAAGAAGTACCATGCTGCTAAATTTTGATAATGACAGCGTGCCACTTTGACTCCCAGCGCTTTGTGTCATTCTTCTTTTATACCATGCTCTTCGATCGTTCTACGTGCATCTAAGAACCAAATCTTGTTGAAACATGAAGTGTACATTCCAGGATTGCTAACGATTATTGAATTGGAATATAAATAAGAAAGTCACCATAAAATTGTTGATGCAAATAGCAATTAAGCAGTTTCCCAGCTTGGTTGATGAGTTTTTTTATAGGTCAACTTTTATTACTAGTATCTTTTTAACCGCTTGATAAAATTCAACGAAAATTGGCATAGATATGAAGCAATGATACGAGTTAATGTGGTAAAATTTTCATTGACAATGCATATTGTGTTCCGAATTTAAGAAATTCATTGAGTCCTTTACTTTTGAGCCACAGTGTAGATCAAAACTAGAAGTGCAGTTAGAGTGCTCAGACCTCGTCGATAGACAAGCCCGATGTGTTGGTGCAGAGAGTCGCGTCAGGCTTGCAGACGTCATCGAGCTTCCTGAACACTTCCTGCTTGAGAGCAAGGTTCTCATAGACTGCCTCAACGATCTGTACAACACCCAGACACAACCGTTCAGCTCACTGACTGTGAGTCAGATTACAGCAAGAACAGCTCAGAGCCAATCCAGTTTACAGCCAGTCCAGCACACAGCCCGTCCAGCTCATTGCCAGTCCAGCACACAGTCAGTCCAGCACACAACCAGTCCAGCACACAGCCAGTCCAGCACATAGCCATTGAAGCACACAGCCTGAGCCAATTGAGCACACTGCCAGTCCAGCACAAAGCCAGTCCAGCTCACAGACAGTCTAGCTCACAGCCCGTCCAGCACTCTGCCAGTCCAGCACACTGCCAGTCCAGCTCACAGCCAGTCTAGTACACTGCCAGTCCATCTCACAGCCAGTCTAGCACACTGCCAGTCCACCTCACAGCCAGTCTAGTACACTGCCAGTCCAGTGTACAGACAGTCTATTTCCCAGTCAGTTCAGCTCACAGCCAGTCAAGCTCACAGACAGGCTAGCTCACAGCCCGTCCAGCTCACAGACAGCCTAGTACACTGCCAGTCCATCTCACGGCCAGTGTAGCACACTGCCAGTCCAGCTCACTATCAGCCCTGCACACTGCCAGTCCAGCACAGTCAGTCCAGCTCACTGCCAGTCCAGCTCCCTGCTAGTCCAGCACAGTCCAGCACAGGCAGTCCAGCATACAGTCAGTCCAGCATACAGTCAGTCCAGCTCACTATCAGTCCAGCACACAATCAGTCAAGCTAATTTTCAGTCCAGCTCATTGTCAGTCTGGCACACAGCCAGTCCAGCACACAGCCCGTCCAGCATAGAGTCATTTCAGCATACTATCAGTCCAGCACACTGTCAGTCCAGCACACTGTCAGTCCAGCTCACTACCAGTCCGGCACACAGCCAGTCCAGCACACAGCCAGTCCAGCTCACTACCAGCCTAGCACACTGCTAGTCCCATGAGGCTAAATTCTACATATGCCTTTGTCCAGTAGTTCACATAGTTCAATGGTTCTTACTGGTTAAAAGTCAACAACGTGGATGTCAGAAAATTAGGATACCATATTATGCTAATATTATTAATGCTTCCTCGCTCCCAGTAGAGTCGCAGTCTCTCGTGGCTCCGAGGCCGCCATCCCACGCAACAAGGCATTTCACCGAGTCGATGTTACCTGAATACGCGGTAGCTAAACTCGATTTGACTAACACGTTTAACAGCCTTCACAAAAACTCCAAGCGAGATGCTGTCACGCTGCACGTACCAGAAATCTATAGGGTGGCCAGATAGGCCGTGAACTATTTTGAAATACAAAATGACCAACTTAACCGGAACGCCGGTTCATAATCATTTAAATGGCTAAAGTGGCAATGTACATACTTTAAACAGAGTTCTACTTGCCAATTTCATAAGCCAACCTCATGCATTAAACCTTTAATGGTCAGTAATACATCATCACCCTAAATTTGCTTATACTGAGTGCGATATTTACATGACGTCAATGGCGTCACTAGTATGGAAGCTGCCCATGACAGTTTCTGGAGTAAATGAAACTAATGTGGATGTGTGTAATGTGTCTTTGAACAAGTCGCAGATTGAAACTTAGCCCATCATAAAGGATAGTTAAATAATTTTGCAATAACAAGGAGGAATAAAGGAAAAGAAATAGGCCTGCATAAGGCAGAAACAGGATAATCGACACAAAACTGGATGCACACTAGAGGTCTACATGGGCCGAATTTTCTGAGCCCGGCCCGGCCCGTGTGTGGCGCGACCCGGCCCAGCCTGTTAGTAGCCAAATTACACAACGGCCCGGCCCGGCCCATTGGCTGTACGATCTGTTTCGGCCCGTTTTCGGCCCGGCTGAATGTCATGCTAGCTTGTTGCTGCATAAAAGAGGTCAGAAGGATTTGAGCCACATGTTGTATGTGCCCTGCAATTCACTGGAACTTGCATCAGCCACTAGCCGGGTAAAGATGCAACAAGCAACAGGGTGAAGTAATTAAAGTGCAAACTGCTCGCCCACTCCCCTCACTTTATACCTCGTTACTTGATGCATGGTGCAGCCAGCACAAGACACAGCGAGGGTGGGATATGTCTGGCTGCCTGAAGACATTCACTGTGCGGCTTAACTCTTTCTTCTCCTGCTGGGCGTCAGTCATCAATTTATCTGCTTGTCCTCAATGCAATTATAGTTCCTTGTGTACATCCTCTGTTGTGGTATTCAGTGTTCCGCTGATGGTCTGCAGACAGCCTGTTTTAATTACAAATACCGAGTTGTCAACGATTGTATATGATTAATTAGTAACTATCGCATATAATAATAACTGAAGACATTCACTGAGCGGCACATGGCATATATGGCAAAGCCCGGCCCAGCCCGTTGGTGGCCGACCCGGCCCAGCAGGTCGCCCGGCCCATGCACATCTCTAATGTGCACACGCAGCAATGCAAAATCGACTGCAGTTGAAAGGAAAATCAACTTTTATTGCAGGTGCACATAAATTGTATCTCAAGCTTCAGCTCAAGTGAGGAAGTTGAAAACAAGCACACGTCCCTGCCATAACCGCTACCTACAAAACTCGACTGATCAACTTTGCTAAATAAAACAAAAGTATTGACAGGTTAACAGTTGTGTTTAGTGAGAAGTTGCCCTTCAATTTTTTGTTACTCTACACCACGTGCCGAATCGCCAGAATAATGTCGCCTGGTACTCGGAGGAAGAAGTTAGGTCAAAATTTATGCTTTTTTCAGTGGGTTAAGATTTGGATCCCACTCATTTAATTTTTCTGATAAATAAAAAAAATTTGACATATATAGTTAGATTTGAATTATGCACAAGCCAACATCCAACTTTTGCTACATACTTATATCAAATATCAAACTTTTTAATGTGTGTTATGCCAAATGCCATATTTCGTACTTCAAAATCGAGCACGACCTATCTTGCCACCCCATATGAGTTGTGCTACCTTTCCTATGCACCCCATCAGTTTTCACGTTTGGAAGTAACTCAGTCAGCTTAGAGGAAGGTGCTCGACAAGGTGACCCCTTGGGTCCTTTACTCTTCTGTCTGACAATCCATCATATGCTGGCTTCACTTTCAAGCAAACTGGTGATTGGCTACCTCAACGTCATGACGCTTGGAGAGATAGAGCAGGAGGTGGCGCACGATATAGAAGAGGTTCGGGTAAAAGGTAAAGGAAGCACTGGATTTGAAGTCAAATGTCAAAAAGTGCGAGTTCATCAATCACACTGGTACAGCAAATGAGGCTATTTTCAAAGACTTTGTCAAATTGAACCCAAAGAACGTGTCACTTCTTGGTGCCTCGCTTTCCTCTGACATTGCAATGGACGATGCCTTGGCAGGGTGATGCAACGACAGATCGTAACAGACCCTCAGAGTAGAGACTCTACAAGCCTCCACAATGTGATCATCCTGCCTGTGCTGCTGCATCGTGCTAACACATGGACATTGAGCGCCAAGCTGACAAGCAAGCTAGATGCCTTTGATCAGTGGTGCCTGTGTGGCATTCTCCAGATTTCGTACAAGGGGACCATGCGACCAATATCAAAGTCAGGCGCCGGATGCAGCAATCAGTAGTTCGAAGACAATACGCGAGAGACGCCTGCAACTGTTTGGCCACATCGCACATGGGACTCCGCAATGGACCACACGTGATCACTGAGAGCCGCCATCGACATCCCACCAAAGGGCTGGAAGCGACCTGTGTTGAGGCTCAGGAACACCTGGACTCGCACTGTGGAGGGGGGCCTGAGGCCCTTCAACAGTGAAACTGCTGGCAATAACCACTCCTCATGCTGGAACTGGCTCAACGCTCTACCCATCTCGAGCTGTTGCTTCCTCTTGGACGACGAGACCATCATATGATCAGAGTGGCCGTCGGTATTCACCTCGGACTAAATCTCTGTCAGTCCCATCCCTGCCCTTGCGGCGAGCAGGTCGACTTGAGTGGCACACACGGCCTTGCCTGCAAGCGGAGCTCAGGTCGCATGGCCCAACACCACCTGATCAACGACCTCATATGGAGAGCTCACTCCCGCGTGAGCACTCCATCAACGAAGGAGCCCTCAAACCTCAGCAGAGCAGATGGCAAGAGGCCCGACGGGCTCACCATCATTCCTTGGCAGGGGGGCAAAATCACATTTGGGATGTAACCGTAGCTTAAACACTGGCTGCGTCATACCTCCCCACAACCGCTCGTGTAATGGGAAGTGCTGCTGAGGGCACAGCAGAGAAAAAGGAAACAAAATACGCCGATCTTGCGAAGACCTACACTTTCGTCCTGATTGCACTTGAGACCGTTGGATCCATCAACTCCAAAGCGCTTGCTTTCCTTGTCAAGCTTGGTTGCCGCATCGCTGCAATCACTGGTGATGCCCGTGGGGGCACATTTCTGTTCATTTTTGTTTCAGCGCCTCTCTGTTGCTATCTGGCATTTTAGCTATATTTGTTTCAAGGGCACTTTTTACTTCCCCACCACACATTGAGAGCTAGTCGCTAAAGAGCAAAACCTTTACATCAAATTTGTACAAGTCCGTCTGGAATGCAGTACCGAGGAAATATATAAATTCAAATAAACAAAAAAATAAACACTTCCTAGGAATGCATCAAAATTATTTAAACAAAATCACAGCATTTCTCCGCACACAGCGATTGCAAAGATTGTCTGAAAAGTCTTCCTGGCACACCCTGCAAAATCATTCCAGTATAAGAAAACTCTAAGGTCAAAATAGGATAAAATTTGAGGCCGACCGAATTTCAGCTTCAGCCAGACTTTTGGCGTAGAAATTGGCTATTTCTCTACTTACGGCTGGTTTCGCCAACGTCCTAAAGTGCTCTTCATAATTTAGGCTGAGTTTCAGTTATGTCCGTAAGTCAAAGTTACACTATCTGCTCAGTCAAACTTGTCTGTAGTGTACGCCTATTCAGATTACAGTAGGCTATCAGCTTACGACAACACTGCCATAATAAAAAATACACGCCCAAAATTAATGCCTGTATTTTGACCGCTGGCGGGCGATCGGATAGAGTATCGCCAGATAGGCCTACTATTCATGAGCTGTAACAGTCGATCCGAAACAGACTGCCAGCTAACTAAAGCCTCCAACGGGGCTATCGACCTGCAAAATCGAAAAGGCGATTAAAGGGAGTGTGATAATAAAGGCAGGACATCTCAGACACTCACTGTTACAACCGGGCTATTAATATGAAGGCAGGAGGAAGGCATGCTATCATTGCGTGTGAATTTGGTGCACAGCTATCTATTCACAATGGGAATGCATCAGTTTCGGCTGCTTCATACTGGTTATCGGTTAAAATAGGATTCTTATGTAGGATCGTATGCACAATATAGTTTATTTCTAGGTTTCGGTTTCGGCAAAAACTTACGGCCGAACCTGGTCCTCACTTTCAGCCTTACTTATGGCTACGGCCAGAACCAGATATGTCACATTCATTCGGCACACTTCAGCCGGCAACGGCTGAAGTCAAAAACGCACTTTCAGTCGGTCTCTAGATAAATAGAGATCTTCAGATGCTAAGTGCGTCATATTTTAAGTTAAAATAGAAATTTAAACAATAATTATTGAACGTCGCAGTTATTGGGTAACAGATTACAGTGTACTGGCTAGATACCAGGTCAGAGTGCCGGAGATCTTTGAAGGAAGTGGTGGGTGTGAGGCGCTGAAGACGACTAGCCACTTCATCAGCAGAGAGCAGGCCCAGCGACACACTGCCAGCGTATAACGTCCTGAGCAGCTTGAGGCCTGCTTCCAGCGACTGGACAGTAGACATGCACAGCACATAGAGCAATGGCTAGAGACACACTGTATACCCTGTAACGACTGAACACAGAACACACTCAAAGTGATGTGACACATGCAGCACATCCAGCAAGACACGCACTACATGTATATAACCAGCGGTGACGAGACACACACAATGCACTGATTTTTTTGCAACATTGAAATTCCTGCCACTCATAAAAACAGACACGTCACAACTTGCGCCGTCGAGCGCATAATAGAGCCTTACCAGCTAGTATCGACGGAGCATACCCAGAGCTCCTTTTGAATACTCTGAGGTGGCGAAACGCTCTCTGTAGTTGCTGAATGGGAGGTTTGGGTCACTGCGAGGTGCCGGAACGTTGTTCCGCCTGATTGTTGGAGGAAGCGGAACCGAAGCCTCACTAATAATGCTAATAATATTCAATGTGAAATAGGCCTATCGTGCTAATTAAGTAATTGTAACTGTGCGCCTAAGCCTACATATGTAGGCAGACATATGGATAGGCCGATATAATAATTCAGTAGTATGAATAGTGTCTGTCGTCGCACCATTGTCTGATACACGGCACACTGTCAAGCAGGCTAATTTGCTCAGCCAACTTAAAGTTTTAATTTTTGATTTCAATAAAAAAATTAAAAATTCAAGTGATTCCTTTCTGGCGACTCCGGTACATGTCACAGAACCACTCACACAAACAAAATATGCATGAAAAACATGTGACAATTATTTTCATTATTATTGCTAAATTTGCCAATACGCATTAGGCCTCCCCCAAAAAAAAGTAGTCGTGCCAGTTGCAACACATGGATAATATTGTATATATATCTAAATGCGACATTAAACCAGCATTAATACAGCATGCTGCCTTTAAGTTCACGAATTAGTTTTTTTATCGTTATAGTAATTGCTAAGCAATATAATAAGCTAACACTGTTACGAATTCGATACATAGTCACGACTAGGCTATGATTGCTCTGAGAGGTGGCGAAACCATCTGGAACGCCGTTCCGCTTGACTAGCAGCAGCCCAAGGAGACGGAATGCCGTTCTGCCTCCTTGTGAGGTACCGGAACTGTGTTCCGACGCGTTCTGGCTCAAAAAGAGCACTGAGCGTACCGTACCTATAGAGTGCATCCTATAAGAATGCTGTATATGTATGTCTTTATTCGCCCAAGGACAGACACAAAGGCTCGGTAACAAAAATGAAAATAAACGGGATGACGGAAAGCAACCTGAAGGCGCTATGCTTGACCCGTGGCACTGCGGGAAGTCTCTGGTTTGGGACTTCACCTGCCCCGACACTCTGGCCCCATCGCATCACAACCGTTTCTCAACGACGGCGGGGTCAGCAGCAGCAGCAGCAGGGGCAGAGGCACAGAAACGCGCCCAGTACGCGGAGTTTGCAAAGTCCAGCAGCTACACGTTTGCCGCGATCACAGTCGAGACCCTCGGTGCCTGGGGTCCATCAGCCCTAGAGCCAGGGCCTGATCTGGCTCTTGAAAAAAATCGCCAAAAATTTGTCAAAAGACTTTATTTTTTGCCAGGCCTTACTTTTTTTTCACCAAATTTGTTACATATTTTTTCCCTTCGGAACACTGGAATATATATTCGTTTATTGGTAACACGACAGACATGCTGCTGTCATTTACAAATGCATAGATACAATATTATATCACACACACAAAAATTCAATTTACAATATTATCAACTATCAGTCCAATTCCAAAATTAATACCCAAATGAAGATACAGAATTGTTTTATCATGACTATATTATGAATACTGAAATATTAAAGACCAGCATTATCTTAAAGTTAATAATAAAAACTGTACTATGGTACAGTAAAATAAATGTACTGAATACCACTGCTATTAAGCTATAATGCTACTTTTTATAGAGCATTCTTGTGACAAAGTTAGCATCTCCCAGGCGTGATGACTTTCGAGGAAGTTCATACTGATGACAGCAAGTCCTAAGATTGCATGCGAGCGACGCCTTGGGCGGAAGCAACGGGTGTAAAGTATGTGAACTGTCATTTAGCACTGATTTAAATAGACCGTCATCAGTGGTGCTACACATGACTTCAAATGTCGGTGCATAGGGTGCACAGTAGCCTGCGCGCTTACTCTTGCACAGAAAAACTTCGACGCACTCTCGGTCTTCTAGTGAAACCACGCAAAACACAGTTTGCAAGAATCACTGGTCCAATCCATGAGCGCGTAAGGTCCTCAGCGCAAGCAGGGTCTGCTGGCAGGCTGCCAGAGTTGCATCGACATGCCCGCGCACAATGAAGTTGCTTGAGCTTGTCACGCCGAGCATCTTAATGCTAATCACGCAGCTAATTCCCGATCGGGGAGGCGGTGAAGAGTGGCCCCGCCCCTTCCCCGGCCTCGTGAAGATGATTTCTCCTGACTTAGTCTGGTTCAGCCTTAGGTTGTTTGTTATCGCCCATGCCTCGACATTGCAAAGCTCAATGTCACGAGTACCAATTCTTTCTGCCGCGACAATTAAATACATGTCGTCTGCAAATTTGACCAGCACATTCCCCTCGTGAACAGGGCAAAGATCTGCATCAGTGACGGGGTAGGCGGCTGGGCCCAGCGCTGACCCATGGATGACCGACGCGATATATCAAATTTATTGCTCTCTTCATCACAATGGGGTCAGTAATTGAGCACCTAAGAACGAAGGATGAATAGAAAATTTGCCAACAGCTATAGTCAAATAAATAAAAATGGTCAACAGCTAAATAAATAATTTTTGGCCGATTTTGGTAACTGGCAGATCAGGCCCTGCCTGGAGCTATGCGCTGACATTGGGGGCAGGAATGCGGCCAGCATCAAGGACCAGCTCTCGACAGCCTTCCTGCAACAACGGCTGGATGTCGCCATCCAGCGGGAAAATGCAGCCACAGTTGTGGGAACATTTCCGATAGGACAGGGCTACGGCGTTTGAGAGGTACAACCACAGCGCCAGATCCATGAGGGCTTGCGTCAGTGACTGACAGTCTGTCGTCTAGGACACTTGCCTTGAAATGTTTTTATTTGCAGAGTGGACTACTCAGTTTAATCTTGTCGACAGTAGCTACCGCTCTTACATCCAGGATACTGTTGATTTTTTTAATTGTTTTTATTTGATCGCAGCCGGCTAATCTTGTTTGCTGTTTTATAGATGCAATTGTTTTCACATTGTAACTGAACTGTATTCCAAATCAGTGTAAATATGAAAAACTGAATTTTTAATAGCATTTTAATTTCTCTTTAATTGTATCTATTTTTAAAGAAGCGGCCTGCGGCGGCGTTTGACCTGTGCACGTCAACGTTTCATTGGTGCTTGACTGATTGCCAAACTGTGAATCATCGCGTGAGATAATTAATTTCGTTTTCATGTTAGGGTTAGGGCCCCAATAAGGTTAGCAGGTTAGGGTTAGAGCTGCGTTGGGGTCAGGGTTAGGGTTGGGATTAGGGTTGGGGTGTAGGGTTAGTCAAGATTATGAGCTATATTCAAAGTGGGTGCACAGGGCTTACTCTGCCGTTAGACGCTTGTCATTTTTAATGGAATTTTAACCGCATGCTGAGATTATTGTATATATTTATGTAAAGAAAGAATAGCGCTAAATATTCTACTTCAGCTTAATTACAAAATATTTCAAATCTACCGATTACATTTCTGAATGGATTCAAATTTTAAGCAGTTAATTGAAATTGACACAAAAAGAGCTCAATGCTACTAGGATATAGGTATTATAGGCAATGCTAACAAATGCTAGCGTTTAAACAACACCATACCATACAACACCATACAACACGTACTGTAGCCTCAAAATCGAAAAATTGATGTTAACATAAAGTCTATAGTATAGACCTTATGTATAGTTGGCTTATTAATCATCATTTACACTTTACGTGCACTTTTCCGTGCTAGCACAGGTTGGCCGTTTCCAACTGGAGGACGCGACAAGTGCTGTCTGTACTGTTCAGTCACTGGAAGCAGGATTGAAGCTGCTCAAGACGTTGTACGCAGGCAGTCCGGAGAAACCAGGATGCTAATACTGACTTGTATGATTATTATGATAAACTACATATTTTACTCATAAAAAGTATATAAAATTTAAACCAAGTATCCTTTGTTCCTTTTTCTGTTTTTCACTCCGATCAACCTGATGTTGCCGCCAGCTTGCGGATGCATGCATGCGTTAGTTTGAGTGCATTTCTTATGTTGTCAACCTTATGCATTGGGCATATTGGTAAATGAACATCCATTCTATCCTACTAAACACACGCATAACATGGACAGCGCGACTAAATGCTCAACACGTCAGGCAATCACACTCTGCAGTGACCAGACACACTAGAGGTTTGCAGGGAGCTGTGCATGCACACATGCACGCCCCGCAAGTCGGGGAACAAAGAATTGACTTGCAGCCCAGAGCTCCCCGGGTGAATCGTAAAAGGTGACTAAAGAAGGGGGTGCAGTTCTGTGCGAGTTTCCTTGCACAGAGCCGGACTGTATATAGCCCGTGTGTGCTGCACACGGTCCCTAAAATACCCCCAAAAAAACAAAACATGCACACATGCATGCAGGAGTGCTAATGCAAAAATCCTTAATTCTTGTGCATACAGCTGTTCATGCGCAGCTGCATATATGGGTGTTAAAAAAATTAATTAACATTCTAATGTCGAAACAATGAAATACACAGCAAAACTGACAGAATGACAGTTGTCATGATAACAGAAGTTTATTTTTGGTTAAATTTATTCATAAAAAAAATTACTTTGATATCTACTATGATAGTGTATTTATTTTTCAAACCCAACCCCATAGTCAATCCAAACCGTTACCGTTCCTCCACCCGACCCAGAACCTAACCCTAAACCTGACCATAAGCTCAATTGAACTAAAGTATATCTTAACCCCAACCTCACTTCAAACACCAATATTTTTGACATCCGAAGTCATCTTTGAAGTAGCTCATGACCAAGCTAGCGTGGGGTAATGCCCAACAGATTGCAATCAATTGTTCCTCCACGCAAATACTTTCTCTCAATTTTCTTTCTTCTTAACCATTCTTTTCTTAACCTCCGGTCACTGAAAAATAAGTTTATTTTAATTTTATTTTATGAATGTCATCATCATCATAATCATCATTCCCGTTTTTCTCGTTCGTTTTTCCATGCTAGCACAGGTAGGATACTTGCACACATGATCAATAACCAAACTGTGTATTCTACTATGATGGTTTCGGTGCTGTTTGGTGCTGTTCGATTTCAGTTTAAAGACTGTGTAGTGTGTACTGTGTAGTAACAAAAACTATTACAGTCCAAAGAACTGCCTCCCCCCTTCTTTAGTCACCTTTCACGACTCGTCCGGGGAACTCTAGGCTGCAGACCTAATCTCTTTTTACCCCAGTCTGTGGGGAGTTAAGTGTAGTCTGCTTTTTACCCCAGTCTCTAATATAAAGCTGGACCCTGTCAAATCGAGGATATATTTTTACCCCAAAAAATTCTAAATATCCATTTTGACACTAATAATTGTCCAAATGACAGCATTTTTGGCATTTTCATCGAATATAATTTAGGGCAAAATGTTGACAACAGATTATATGTGTTAACATATTCTGATCTATTTCACTTATGTGTGTAAAAAAAGTCATCCTTAGAAATAAATTGTAATAGTTTTACATGAAAAATCCCCCAAAAATCGCCAAATAAAATCAGAAGTGGTGAATTTTCTGTAAGATTTGCAACATTTCTTTTTCTGCGATGCTAAATAGAGTTGAGTTTCACTGGTGAATGCCAATTTCTTTTAAAATATATTTAGTGAAGCCAACCGGCGCCACTGCGTACCACTCAGCAATGATCATATTGCATACATTAAGTTCTTTTAGTTACATGTATCTATGTGAACTGCAGTAGGTCTAGTCTGTCTAAAATGTCCGTTTGCAAAAAATTCAGTCAAAAGTATTTGGCGAAAAAAGATTGTACGAGTAAGTGGTGAAAAAGGACACATTTTGGTGCCCAAGTTGCTCATTTTTTTCTTTAAACCCAGGCCGCGCCCTGCCTGATGACAAAATTACAAACAGCATGGTTTTAAAATACTCCGTTAGTAAACCAACCAACTTACCAAGCATTTTGTAGCGATCTTCAAGAAAACAAAAGACTTGGTATTGAATGGTATGTAAACGGAGAAGATTCAGAGAAGTCTTCGCCAAGGCACAGGATTATATTTAAAGAGTGCCAATGTGTTGGGAATTTATTAGAGATCGACCGAAAGTGCTTTTTTGACTTACGCCGTACTTGTGCCGAATGTGGCATATCTGGTTCTGGCCATAGCTGTAAGTGAGGCAGAAAGTGACAACTAGGTTCGGCCGTAAGCTGTTGCCAAAACTGAAATCTAGAAGTCAACTATATTTTGCAATACGATCCTACATAAGAACCATATTTTAACCGAAAACTGTCATCAAGCAGCCGAAACTGATGCACCCCCATTGTAAATACATAGCCGTGTACCCAATTCATACGCTTTGATAGCATACCTTCCTCCTGCCTTCGTACCAATAGCACGGTTGTAACAGTGGGAGTCTGAGATGTCGTGCAACTTATTATCACACTCCATTAAATCGCCTTATCGATTTTAAAGATCGGCGAAGAACGGTTAATTTTTGAGCGTATTTTTTATCATGGCAGTGTTGTCGTAACTTGATAGCCTGCTGTGATCTGAATAAGCATTACTACAGACCAAATTTGGCTGAGCCAAAAGTGTAACTTTCATTAAGTGTAACTTTTATTTGACTTACGGCTGTAACTTAAACTCAGCCAAAAGTCAGAAGAGCACTTTAGGCCATTGTCAAAACCAGTCGCAAGTTAAAAAATAGCTAATTTCGGTGCCGAAAGTCTGGCCCGAGCCAAAATTCGATCGGCCTCTAGCATTTAATTTGTGAGAGCTTTTCCTCCTTACAGTCAATAAAATCTGCATGAATAAGACAACCTTTCTACAACATCCAAATCAATAAAATAATGTAAAGTTTTACATAGAATCAAAGTGGTTAAATTGGAAATCAAGTCGAGTTGCTTATGCTGTGGGGTGCTATAGGACACATATGTTATATAAATATGATATCTTCAAATCAATGCAGTGAACACATGTCCTAAGTCAAAGTCTTGCCGTAGGGGCACACTACCTTCTTGTCTTGTTCAAGCAATACAACAGGAAGGCCGGCGTTGAGGACGGCCATTGCTATGCCCGATCCCATCGTTCCAGCGCCTATCACGCCGACACTATGCACCAAACGAGGCGTTGTGTTCTTGTAACTGGCGCCCCCTGGCAGCAGCCACTGAAACCAACAACCACTGAGTAACTAACGTACAACCAACAACCACTGAGTGACCAACATACAACCAACAACCATTCAGTGACCAACATACAACCAACAACCATTCAGTGACCAACATACAACCAACAACCACTTAGTGACCAACATACAACCAACAATCACTGAGTGAACAACATACAGCCAACAACCACCGAGTGACCATCATACAGCCAAGAACCACTCAGTGACCAGCAACCACTGAATGATCAACATTCTCATACAACTAGCAACCACTGAGTGACCAACATTCACAATATATCACTCAAATTGCAGCTACACATTAAATCAACGCTAAACCTTTTAATTATGATATCAGTCGAATCAAACAAAATTAATAAATAACTAAAAATCATAGACTAATATAATCGTCAAGTTTACTTTTAAATATCCTTAAAACAACAAAAAATTACAACAAGCAGAACAGTAAGAACATAAATAAATAGGCCAGAACAATAGAAACCTGACGAGAAGAACAGCAATAGACGTATATGATGTATGTCCACATCACACACATACATTATATCCAAGTAAGATACTAGCCATACACACACGCGCGCGCGTTTTGTCGCCGCATTCCCAGCTTACGCAGGGGTAGGCCATTTGCAGCGATGCACACGCGCCCTCCACCTTATCCTATCCGTCGCATTCACACGTCTTAATCCTTTCACTTTCATATCCTTCTCTGTCAAGCTTTTCTATGTCGTTTCTGGTCTCCCCGCACGTCTTTTCCAGTCTACCTCATAATCCATACATTTCCGCACCAATCATCCTTTCTCAAAACATGCCCCAGCTATCTCAGTCTGTTTCTTCTTACCACCTCCCCCACAGCCTCCAATCCCATTCTAGCTCGCAGGTCCGCACTATACTTCCTCTCTTTTAATGACACACCACTCATCCATCTCACCATTCTCATCTCCGTCCGCACAAATCTAGCCTCCTGATCAGCCTTCATTGCCCATGTCTCACTACCATATATCATAGAGCTTCTTACACATGCTTCGTATACTCTCCCTTTAAGTTTCAACTTAAATATATACTTTCCAGTTAGAATTGATAACAATTCTCGAAACTTTCCCCATGCTCTATCCTGTCCTCATCACTGATGCAGATTCTACATGTCCATTGGCATTAATCATGTCTCCAAGGTAACAAAACTTTCCTACTCTTTCAAATGTGTTTTCCCCTACTTTCATTTCCTTGGCAGCTATCTGGGTCACGTGAACTAATAGGCATGTTTTGCACACAAGCGCTGCCTTCACACTGACCAAACTGCCTTTCACTCCACTGCAACTCTTATGCGTCCACAAAAGATATTTTGTGCATTTAAATAAATTTTCACGAACACCTTTTCTACAAACCCCACACGGGTACTTTCCAGATTTCTCCACTGTTCCCTCCATGCATCCACTTGTCATAACTTTCGTCATTTCCACATTCACTCTCATGACCTTTGCTTCCATACACTCTTTGCACAATTCTTCTTAACTCTTTGCAATTAACACTAAATCGTCTGCGTACAGTAACTCCCATGGTAACCCTGATCTTGTCTCATAGGTAATGACTTCCATCACTGAAACGAATAACAGCGGGCTCAACACTGAGCCCTGATGCAGTCCAACCTTCACCTCAAACCGATCACTTAATCCATCTGTGTTTTCACAGATATCTTTGCATCGACATACATTGACATGACTGCCCTAACTAGCCATTCATCCACCCCCAACTTTCTCAGAGCCCACCTTACAACTTCTCTTGGCACTCGATCAAAAGCCTTCTCCAGATCCACAAAAGCCATAACTTTACTGATTTAGCCTTATGTTTTTCCCATCTATCGCACTACGAAAATCACATAAACTGATTTCTCACTTATGTTATAGATGGTCATCTTATTATTCCATGCATAAATCCAAACTGCATATTATCAATTGTTATGTCTTCTTAAGCTTTTCTCTATGACTTGCTCCTGTATCTTCATCCCGTGTTCCAGCAGTTTAATAGCCCTATAGCTACCACTGCATTGCATCTTCCTTTCCTTTATATATTGGAAGAAAACTGAGCTTCCAATCTTCTGGGATCCCACCACTTAGCACGACTTCATTACATATTTCTGTAATCCACTTAACACCCTGGTCACCCGCTGCCTTAATCATTTCTGCTACAGCCTCCTATGGTGCACCTGCTTTTCTTGATTTAGATGCTTTAATTGCAACCTCACTTTCTTTAATTCTATCCAGCGGCCCCTCAACAATGTCCACCATGACATTTCTGTCCCACTCATTTTCCACATTCAAAAGCTTTTCCATATATTCCTTCCATCTCTCCTTTACCTTTATTGCATCGACTAGCACATCACCCGCATTGTCCTTTAAGCATTTGACATCAACCACGTCCTCTCTCTCATTCGCCATCTGTTTTGGAATTTTGAACACTTCTCTTCTGCCTTCTTCCGCATCAATGTTATTAGTAAAAACATTTCTTTCTGTATCTTTCGCTATGGCTACGGCTCTTTTTGCTTCCCTCTTAGCAGCTCCAAACTCTTTCTCTCCTACTTCTACATCCGTTTGACCAGACTTTCTTGCATTACTACAGGCCTTATAGCATGCCTTCTTCTCGTCCACCATTTTCTGTACCTCACTATTCCACCACCACGTCTCTGAGTACCTTGGTGCCCCCTTTTTTTTCCACACATCTTTTCGGCCGCTCTCAGCATCGCATCCCGTGCCTCCACCCAAACCTCATCTGTGCTCCTGCCTACTTCCGTACTCTCAGTGTTGATTTCTCTTTGGTGTTGTTCTTTCACTACTTCATCCTTTAGTTTTCATACTTTTATCTTTTCGACAAAAGCTCTTTGTTTCCATATCTCCTCCAATAGGTTCCTATTACAGACTAAGAGGCGATGCTGAGTAACACATTCTTCCCCTGCGATGACTTTTATGTTTCTGATGCATTTCCGGTGATCCCTTCCAATCATAATGAAGTCTATTGTAGACTGTGTTTCCCCAGACTTGTAGATAACAAGCTGTGCTCATTCTTTTTAAACCATGTTTTACACATCACCATCTCTGTAGCCTCTCCAACTCAAGGACTCATATCACCTCTCGATTTCCATCACCGAAACCATATCCTCCATGTACACCCTCATATCCTTCAGCTTTCTTCCCCCCGTGCCCATTCATGTCCCCTCCTATCCAAACTGTCTCACCTCTTGGTATCGCCACCACTACCTCCCTTAAACGCACCCAGAAACCCTCCTTTTCCTCTTCACTGCGCCCACGCTGTGGTGCGTATGCTGAGATAAAATTCATTGTCCACTTTCCAATTATCAACTTGACTCTGATTAGTCTTTCGCTGTACCGAACGACCTCGACTACCTCATCCACTATTCTCTCTGAGTTTCTGACACCAGCACTCCCACACCAGCAGTTAACTCCTAATAACCCCGCCAAAAGAACTTATACCTTTCGTCTCGGCCCTCATATCATTCTCGTGTCACTGTTCCTCCATCTCGTCTCCTGCACACAGCACACTTCTATCTTTCTCCAACACAACATCTCCACCACTTCACTCGCTCGGCCAGTCACGCTTCCTACATTTAGGCTTCCTAATCTCAAGTCCATTCTTTTACTCTCCCTCCCTCTCCCCCCACGCCCTGGCTTGCCCGACAGCGTTGGTCCGAGGTCGGCCCCAACACTATGTCCTGAATAGCTAGAGAGCGCTGGTCCGGGGTCCTCCCCAACACTCTGCCATGGAGATATTATAAGATACTAGCTATAAGCTGCTAAAGAAAATGTCACAGAGTTCACTACACAATAGACATAAAAAATTTGTTTTTAATTTTTACTCGGTGGGGCATACAAGTTTGTGTCCATGGCTGCAAATAGTCTACTCTTGTTTTGGCGTGGAATGCAGCCACTAAACAGCACAAAGAGAGAGAGAAAAAAAATATCAGACTACCGATGTCTTAAATATAGTCACCTATAACATATACTTTTGGATAATTATCATATTATGATGACATATTGAATAATATTTATCATAATTGAAAAGTGATATTCATCTCAAAGACTTGGAAGCACGCAGAGAATTGCTGCTTTTTGTTGCAAAAAGGAAAACGGTTTTTTTCTGCAATGCACTAAGCTAGTGACGGAAACTATCTAGTCAAATCGGTTCTGCAGGAAGAGCTGAAGGGAATCGTGGACGTGGAAAGCCACGAACACAATATGAAGATAACACCAGGAAGTAGACGAGATAACCGATGGAGGCAATCTTGAGAAAAGTGGAGGACCGGGAGGGGTAAAGAAAGATTGCGGAAGGTGCTGAGGGCACGTCAGCAATGATGGTCGACAGAAAACAAGCATTCATCTGAAACTTAACAAAATGTGTATGCTGTGAACCTGAATAGCTTTTCTCTGTGCAAAGAAGGCGTACTGCATTGCACGTGCTTGCCCAGACGTCATCAGTTCTGAGAACAACTGCCTCTCAACCAGGCAGCCTCGCTCAAAGGTATTGCTCACTGCTGCCATCACTGACTTGATCGCAAACTGAAACAGCATTGATGGACAATTAAAAGCACCATGCACTAACTTTCATGCAACTTCAGTCTCACTGCAGTGCAGTATTTGGCCAATAAACAGATACATGTACAAGGCATCACAAGCAACATAAACCTATGCTATGTTTCATGCTAGTAGTCCAATACGAGTAACACGGTTCTCTAAATATACAATTATACCTTGATGTACAACTTCTTCAAATACACATACATGCATCAAGCGCAACACGTCCATTCTTACCGCAACTCCTGCACTATGCAAAGACATACATGTAGTTACCTGTTATAACTTACACAAGGTGAGTCATAAAAAAGGTGCCCCTAGCGATATCGCGATAATTTTTCCAAAGTGTAAAATATCTGCCTAATTTTTAAAGGATTTGTAGCTGAGATAATCTAACAAGCCTTGAATTTTCAAAATGAAATTCATTTCTGTTCCAAAGTTGCAAAACTCTTCGAAAAATGTCAAAAAATCGTATTCACCAACACAGTGAAGGACAAACTAGGAGCGTTTAGAGTTTCAGGAGCGCCTGTCAGACTTAGCGCTTCTCCGGCAAGTTCCCAGACCTAAATTTGCTTGTCTACCATTTGTGGCAAGCTAGGCTAAAATTAATACCAAGCCAACAGATTAAACTTAATGAGAGAGGCAGAAGGCTGTGGGCGACTGAACGCAATGCGGGTCAACTTCAAAAATGAATCGATAAAGTCATGCTTCACAAGATACATGTTCATCTTTTGCTGTGTGTTTGGCCTGTTGGCCAGGGGGCTCATTTACGTAGATATCTTATGACAATCTTAGTCGTAAGATTGTCTTAAGAGAATCTTTGGCAAATCTTATCTTTTTTTTGGGAAACTCCGCACGGTTGCGCGCGAACCGAATGATAACGTCACGGCGGTCAGCGATAGAATTTTCTTTTTTTTATTTCAGTTAGGATAAGATTTCAGAAAATCTTAAGAAATGTACGTAAATAAAGCCCCTGGTAATAATTATAGCCTAGCTTGCTACAAATGGCAGAAATGCAAATTTAAGTCTGGGACCTAGCAAGCGAAGCACAAAGGCTGACGCGCATGAAAACGCTCCTTGCATAGACTTTATTGCGTTGTTTGAAAAAAAAGATTGACTTTGTTCGATGATGTCTGACAGTTTTTTAACAGAAATAATTTTATTTTTAAAAATTAATACCTTACGAGTGTCAAATTATAACAACCTACAAACCTTAAACAAATGGGCTTAAATATTAAACTTTGGCAAAGTCATTGCGATATCGCCATGGCCACCTTTTCAATGACTCACCAGGGCTGTATATATTTATTTATAGACTAGATTGTTGTCAGGCGCAGGCGCCTACAGCGCCAGTGCAGCTCAATCTTTGTGTAAGTCTCATACCATCCATTATATGAAGTGCTCCATGTGATGTATGCCGTCAATAGAAACTGAGCATTGCAGCAGTTACGCCAGTAGACAACATAACTTTGCTTATACATGTACGCATGCATGCAGCACACGGTGGGAAGGGCACTTCTCCGTAGATGCGCAGTGAGCTGGTCGATCGTATCCTATTATAATAACTATCCTACTATAACTATCCTATTATAATAATTACTAATACTCACGTATATTGTAATCTAATAAGTGTGTTGTTGAACAGCCTACACAACTTAGCATGTAATGCTAAGGTTGCAATGCTAATAAGGTTGACGTTAGAAACTAAACTAATACAACAGAGATTTAACGTTACATGGTGTCAGCAGTGGTAGCTAGGATAGTTAGGATACAGACGTCTAATAGTCAAGTGTCCCGGACCTAAGGTTTGATTAAACAGTCTAGGTCTATAGGCCATTAGTGTCAAGCAGTCGCTACAAGTGTTAAGCTAAGCTTTAGGCTACATTAAAGAGTATAGGCCTAATTTTGACATTTCAACTTCGAGTCACTCGAAAACCGATCTTCGAGATGTCTTCAAATAGGTTAAATGGGAATAATATTCCTTGCCGCCAGCGTTGAAATTGCACACCGGAGAACTGCCAATGAATTGGCGCAGATTCAAGTCGTAGTGGAATAATTATGAACTGACGACGGATGTAGTGAAGGAAGAGAAGGCAAAGCGGACTGCGATCTTTCTATCGTGTATCGACAGCGATGCATATGACGTCTTTGAATCCATGGTCTTTCATGACGATGGCGATCTTGCCGACATCGAGAAGGTCATCAAGGCATTCGATGATTATTGCATCGGCGAAACGAACATTATATACGAGCGATACAATTTGAACAAGCGTGTCCAAGAATCAAATGAGTCTTTCGATACATTTTTAACGAAGTTGCGTCGGTTAGTGAGATGGTGCAAATATGGCGATCTCGAAGAATCGATTCTAAAGGATTGCATCGTAATCGGAACTTGCGAAGACAGCACGAGACGGAAGCTACTTCAAATTCGGAAGCTGGATTTAGCGGCTGCGATCGACGTGTGTTGTGCTAGCGAGACTGCGACGCGACACCTGCGTGAAATCAGGGGACCGGAAGACGTCCACAGAGCCGGAGTGTCGGCGGCGGCCTCTGGTCACACTCGTTCGAAATCGAAGGACAAGCGACATGGCGCGCGCGGTGATCTGCAGCGACCTCGCGAGGGCGCCAAGTCCTGTAGGTACTGCAGCAAGCTTCATGAATTCAAAAAGGAGCTGTGCCTTGTGTACAAGAAAGAATGCAACAAGTGCAACAAACTGAATCATTTTGTGACGATGTGCAATTCGAGAACAGATAATCGAGCGCATTGGCAAATGTGTAATCAGTTGCGCGCAGAGAACGATTCTGACAGTGACACTGAGGATGTTTTTGCGTTACATTCGAGCGACCCGCAATAATTCAAGCGAAAACTGTTCGCGCGACTGAAAATTGGCGATAGCCAAGTACAATTTTTACCAAGTACATTTCTATGTTACTAAATCACACCAACAGGCAATCTTGAGTTCGCAGGCCTGCCAAGCCAAGAGATTGCCTACAGTCAATGCAGAAAGAATATTGTCCGTTGAGAATTCACAGCCATGCCTTACTATGCAAGAAGTGATTAGTAAGTACGGTGATGTATTTGAGGGATATGGTAAGTTGGAAGGAACGCTTCATCTTGAAACTGATCCAACTGTTCCGCCCGTGCGCATGCCGCTGCGCAAACTTCTGTACGCTTTACGAGATCGCGTGAAAGCGGAACTTAACACTATGGAAGCTAACGGTATCATCGCGCCGATGAAGAACCGTCTGAGTGGATATCAGTGCTTCTAGTGGCGACAAAGAAAAACGGAAATTTACGAATTTGCATCGATCCGAAACCGTTAAATAAGGCGTTGGTGTGCAACCAATATTTAATGCCGATGATTGAAGATGTGCTGCCTGAGCTTACAAATGTGAAAGTGTTTTCGATTTGTGACGCACGTCATGGTTTCTGGCACGTGTGCCTGGACGAAGCCAGTAGCAAATTAACGACATTTGAGACCCCGCTTGGCAAGAAACGTTTTCTGAGATTGGGTTTTGGCTTGTCTGTAGCTCCCAAAGAATTTCAGCATCGTTTGATTGAAGCCCTACAAGGTCTCGATGGCGTTGCGTGTATAGCTGACGATGTGCTCGTTCACGGTGAATTGATTACAGACCACGACAGAAAAATAGAAGCACTGCTCGTCAGATGTCGTGAGCACGGCATACGCTTAAACAGAGACAAATTTAAGCTGCATCAAGAATCGATTGTGTATATGAGACATGTGCTATGCCCAAAGGGCTTGAAGCAGATCCGGCGGAAGTGGAGGCGATAGTGGCTATGCCCCCTCCATCGGATGTAAAAGTGGTCCAGAGCCTTATTGGAATGGTTACATTCCTTGCGAAATTTGTGCGAAATTTCAGTGAAATGACGTCACCGATAAGATCGCTACTTGATAGCAAAGTGGAGTTCCATTGGGATGAAGATATCCATGGAAAAGCGTTTCAAGAATTGAAAACAGCGTTACAGAGTACAGCGGTACTCAAGTACTTTGATTGTAAGAAGCCAATGATCGTTCAAGCAGACGCCAGTCAACACGGGCTGGGGGGGGTTCTCCTTCAAGAGGGGCACCAGTGGCATACATCTCCAGGGCGTTGACTAATGCTGAACAGAACTATGCGCAGATCGAGAAAGAGCTTTTAGCTATTCTCTATTCATTCGAATGGCTGCATACTTTTGTGTATGGCAGAAAGGTCGAGGTGCATACAGACCACCGCTCATTAGTTTCGATCATAAAGAAATCACTAACGAGTGCCCCGCGTAGGTTGCAACGTATGTTATTACGTCTGCAGCACTATGACATTGATTTACAGTTTAGAGCCGGCTCTCAAGTGATTTTAGCCGACTGTTCATCACGTGCGTTCCCCGCTGGTTCTGAGAAATCTGAGACCGACCCATTACGTGAAGAGGTTGCGGTCCTGAGAGAGAGCAGCGAGAGAGCCGACAGAGCGCTCTCAGATTACACTGTGGCGTCGCCGCTGGTACAAAATCTAATTCGTTCAGTGACTGAAAGTGATTCAACATATCGTGCGCTGAAAGCTCAGATTATCGCAGGCTGGCCGGATAAACAGATCTCGTTGTCTGCAGAGCTACGACTGTTCTGTCCATTCGCTGATGAATTAGCAGTGGAAGGCGATCTGATATTCAAGGGCGTGAGATTATTCGTTCCTGAGTCAGTGCAGACTGAAATGATTAACAGAGCACATTCCCGCCACATTGGAATAAATGCTTGCATTCGCAGAGCAAAATAAGCTATTTTATTTCCCCGGCATGGCTGCGGAAATAACGAAGCATGTAAGCAAATGTGAAACTTGTGAGAAGTTTCGAAGTGACACTCAGAAAGAGCCACTATTGTCACATACAGTTCCGAGGAAGCCATGGCAGTTTGTGTCCACTGATTAAATAGAATTTAAACAGCACACATACTTGGTCACTGTGGACAACTTAAGTGGATATTTTGAGGTGGATCGTTTGGAAGGCAAGAAGGCCGCTGACATGACTAATCATTTAAAACAACAGTTTGCGAGGCACGGGATTTGTGATAAAGTGGTGTCAGATAATGGCCTGCCCTTCAACTCTGCCGATTTTCATGCGTTTGTGGACACATATGAATTTATTCATGTGACGTCATCGCCACGTCTTAGCATATCTTACGGCCGTGCGAAGGCAGCCGTGAAGACAGCAAAGCGACTCTCATGAAAGCGTCCAACACAAGATCAGATCCGTTTCTGGCGCTACTTGATTTGAGAAATTCACCGTCGGAGAAACTCAAGTTGTCGCCTGCGCAAATTATGTTCGGTAGGCGAACGCGTACACTGATGCCTGCAGCACCGAGTCTGCTGGAATCACATCGCGAGGCGGAATCTCGCCGACGGGCGATGGAGTGGGAAGAGGGAGGGGCAGATATAGGGTCGTTTCAGGAGAAGGTCCAGACGGGTGACTACCCGACTTTAACTGCTCTTTAACTGTATTTTAATGTTTTTCACTGTATTGGATTGTATTTTAATACATTTTAACGTATGGAAATGGACTCTAATGTATTTTAATGTATTTTAATGTATTTTAATGTATTTTAATGTATTTTAATGTATTTTAATGTAT
>JAQIWG010001532.1:0-24088 GCA_034695025.1 Chamaedrilus cognettii
CCGAGGCGCATTCATTCCGACCATCGCGATGGTGGGAATGAATGGGGCTGGGAATTGCTAATGTATGGAGGGCATTAAAGCACTAAAATATTCTTAAATCTAGTGATATATCCATAGCAGTTGCATCACTGGCCAGGCCCCTTAGCGCCGCGACGATCCAAATGTGTCTACGCTACCTTTAGTGTGCCGCTAGGCAGTGGCGGTTCTTGCGCAGGGGATAAAGGGAGCGGGTAAAAAGGATGATACAAACTTTAATTTTTGGCAACAACGGCAAAATTTAATATTTTAGATACAAATTTGTTCTTCATAAATATTTAAAAATTAACTGAAATTTTCACAAAATAAACTCACACTATTATTATACTGTATATAATGCACAAATAATTTTTTTTTTATTAAATCACACTACTATTTAACCCATGGTTAAATGGAAATTTGTGAGTGGCACCTTTATAATTTGCAGTATTTTAAAATTAATTATTTTGGTATTCTATCCAGTATTTATATTTTTGAATGCGCTATTGAGAATGCTTTTTTATTTTTCGAGTGCAGATACAAACAACGTTTTTTGTAAATTGCAGCGTAATTTATTGCACTGCTTTTTATGCTCGCCCTCGCTAGACTATCACCGAAACTCACATCCAACCACAAGATGACATTCTGAGCTTAGATTATAACACACACACACTCAACACAGCATTGCCCACTAACTGTAGGCTATCAAGAACCCCAAACCAAAAGTACTTCTCGCCTTGTCATCTGAGAGGGCTGCTGAGGGACCACACGTTTTGGCAAGGGGGGCTCCTGCAGTTCTCATACCCCCCGTCGGTACATGTAGCCGGGGGGTATGAGGACTGCATCGCTGCACAATGCTGCTGTGCGTGCGCCCGGCAAACATCATAGCGCATGCAACGTAGAATAGTCTCAATCCCGCCACGCGTAATTGACCAGGGGGCTTGATCAGGAAGCTTGACCAGGGAGCTTGACCGGGGAACTTGACCACAGGGCTTGGCTCGGCGCGAATGATCCGATCATATATATAATATATACATACGTCTATCAGGGACTATTGATTTAAGGCTTCGAAGTGATTGGAGTAGCTTTGTCGACAGGTTAGTCAATAGACACTCTATCTTTGTTTATTAAATTAAAATTCTGTTAAATAGGATTAGATTGGTCGATTGAATGAAGTTATCCTTGACAGTCCTATAAACATAATCAGGCAAGCAGGCTGCCTAATTAAGTGCGTCTCGAGGGCTGTATGTCACCACTTCTGTGGAATAAATAGTTGCCATGCTTCAATTATTAATGGATAAAAGATTGAAAGAAAAGCTTGCCGATCTGAGCGATAATGAAAGATCCAAGCTGTTAGCTCCATCGAGATTTTCGATGGAGCTCCAACGAAAACTACTTCCGTTAATCAAAAGAATGTGTTAATTTTGAAAATAAATTGATCAAATCATTAATAAAATCAAAGCGCTGTACGGTAATATATATGTACTGTGGACTGGTACGGTAGCCTACATGCTGTATGGATTTTGCGTTGTCTGGATAATATATATCTAGTCGATTATCACACCTCGCTTGGATTTTGCTATGAATATGTACTCAAATTAAACTTTTAGGCCCTAATTTAGGGCTTATCGATATGTTATGGAGCTTAGTGTCGTCAGATTATGGTTAGGCTATGATCAGTTTAGACTTCCGTGTGCTTATGAAATTTAGGTATATATTGTTATTACCCAGGTTTGGATTAAGTTAAAGTTTTTTTTTTGATTAGGGTTTGGATAAGCAGTGTGTAATCTGTTGATTGATACCGGTAGCCATTTACAAGCCTAAGGTATTGTGTATATATATCCAAGATTGTCACTTATCCATAGCGCAATAATGCAATTTATGTCTTGTTTTGACGCAGGATGGCGGGTAAATTTCAAATACCCTCAATTGAAGACATAGATAAAGCAAGAACACTTGCATTGGAAAGTAAGGTACGTAGCCGATTCTAATTTTCACAATGCACTTTAAGACACGAGAAAACCTTGATTTAACTCCTTGGTACAGACAATTGCATGCAAACACTAATGTCAGTACATTCTGGATAACCAAGTTCTCTTACCCATAGTACCGGTAAAATAAAAATACCGGTTAAATAGAACATAGTACTCAGTACTGATTTGGTTCAAATCTGGATCAAATTTGTCTTGCTGCGTGTGTTATAAAAATTAATGAGAATTATGTTAAGAATATTCATTGAAATTAGCAAAACTAGTCCTCTATTTATGAATAAATTTTGTGGCATATGTCTTTAACTGTCTATGTGCAGGCCAAACAATTTATGCTATAAAATTCAACTGAGCTTTTACCTTTTCTCTGGGTAGGATTATGGTTGTGTCTTTATACTATTGAAGTTTTCGCATACAGTATCCTTTTGCTTTTGAATCACAGGTGCCATCTCATTTCAAGCCAAACAGTTCGGGCGTGGAGAAAGTTACAGCGAGGCAATTACCTCAATCTGCAACTTTTGCGAGTTCAGTTTCATTACCAACCTCAATCGTTCCTTCAAACTTGCATCCAGATTTACACTTAACTAAATGCCTTGCACCAGAAACGCCTTTGATTGGTTTCAATGGAAGTCAACCAAGGACAGCCTCAGATTTGGGATCCAAGAAACCTGTTGAAGCCACGGCTACGGTATCTTTGACAGAAGTTGTCAGTCTGGCTGAAGTTAGTATTGGTGCCAAGAGGCTTACATCTTCAGCTGCTGCTTCATTGGTTGTAACTGCTGGAGAGGGGTCTTCGACTGGGTTAGCCAGGCTTGATTTAGTTTTTTATTGTAAGAAATATTTTACATTGACTTAGAACTATCAATCTCGGTACAGCACTTCACTGGGAATCATTGACTCTCAAAAAAAAAATCTTTAAATTTTGCTTAAAAATTAATAGACTTCCCTTTTTGAGTTGTTATACAGAATGAGACTATTGTTCAGATACTAGATTTATTTTACATAGTACACCGGTATATTTACTTTAGGTCAAGTGCTCAAGGTGTAACTTTTGATCTCAAATAATTTTTAAGATTGGTGTTTGCACTCAACTTGGACTTCGTAAAGATTTAACTGACCAAACTGAAAATCTTCTGTTTCAGTCCAACTCGCGCTCCGGGCATCAATTCTATCATTGTCAACAGTCGGCAGGTCATTTCTTATTCTTGTCTTTAGACACGGCGCAAATTAATTTGTAGTGCGACATGGTGCTTTTGTATAGTTCCAATTTATTCTAAATGCGTGGATGATAAAAGCAAGCATTTATCAATATTGTATATATCTATAACAATATTCCAGCATGAAGCTTTTAGCAGACATTGACTTTAAATGAACCTCTAGTCGGATATTTGAGTTAAAATGCACTTTGCGGCTTTGAGGCTTTACGACTTTGATTAGCAAAGCACCCACTCCAGCCTCCTCATCGACACGCAGCGAGCCTCGACGAGTGTGTGGCATGGCGCTATCTTGAAGCCTCTTTCATCATTTTTCTTTTGAGTAGGCATAAAGAAGTTGAGTTGTTAAAAGATCTGTTGCTTTAAAAATTAAATGTACATACTACATGACCGTGGCTCTTTTAGAAAGGAAATCCGATTTTGAAGTTTGTTCGAAGAGTGCCGTGGGAGTTTGGAGACATATCTGCGGACTATCAGATTAGCCCATCTTCCTGCGTTCTGTACCTTAGGTTTGTCTTGTATTTTGTAAGTATAGATAGTTCTTGTGATTTCAGTCTTCTTGACTGTGCTTCAATTATTTCATATGTGAATAGTGCTGATACTTAAAAAAATTACTTATATGAACAGTTAAATTCTCTAAAATTCATAGTGCTAAGCATTTTTAGCATTCATTGTTAATTTTTATAAGCGAATTTACTTAATATTGAATATTATTTATTCGCGATATACTTATACAGAACATACTGTTGGCGTATGCACTGGGCAGCACATTTTTTCCTTAGGACAATGAGTTTAATGATAAAATGTTGTTAAATTTTAACTTTTTGAAAAAATTTGTGTAAAGAAATGACGATTTGTTAAAGAGATTGGAATCAGGTTAAAGACAACGATTTATATGCTTTATGACAAGTTTGTTGATTGTTGGATTTTTTCAGTCTAAAATATCACAATCTGAATCCAAACTACATTCATGAGCGCTTGAAACAACTAGCCAACAGCTTCACACTGCGAGTACTCTTGGTTCAAGTCGACGTGGCAAGTTAAACTTTTCATTATATTACTAAGCTTACTTAATACTGAGCTTAGTGTACATTTACCATGAAATGCATTTGTGAAGATAATTTAGACTGTTAGGCTCAAATTGTAAATGAAATGTCATTTTTGTATGGACTAAGAATGTTCATAAAACTTCAATTAAAATTTTCTTGTATCTTACTGTGAATTTGTTTATTTCGCTAATTGTAAAACATCAACCTTATGTGTTGTTATGACTTGTTTAGATTTAACACCAGTGTTCCTTGAGACAAATGAGCGTATATGAACTTATGCGTCTTCTCTTAAAGAAGAAACTGTTAGCTCAAAAACTGTCGTCCGGTTTAAATCTAATCTGTCAGCAGAAGACTTGTCAGCCTTGCTTATTTGCTTTTAGTCGATTTTATATGCATCGGCTTTTAATTTATTCAGTGTATCAAGGTTTTTATTGTAAATGTAATTGCATTGCATGGTGTTTTAAATGTATTTTATGGGAAGCATGTAAAGCGCCACTAGGGCCTTTGGTCTCTCTACACAAGCTACTCAAGCGGATTGTAATTTTGTGTTTGTGTTGATGTTTTTTATTTGACTGCTTGAAATAAAATTTCATGCGTACATATCCTTGATTCTGTCTTTGTGTTGGCATCAGAAAGACCCACATCACAGCCTCAAGGAGCTGGCGACCATGTGCATTCTCGCCGACTGTACGCTCATCCTCGCTTTCACGTGAGCCTTCTCACTGCTAACTACATTTGCCTTCGAATACACGCATTCAAATTCAAACTGAATGTTATAGTACATTTTTTATTACCTCTATGGTGATTTATGATTTATTCATGTAAATCCGGTACATTTTCTTCTCCAGCATGCTGTGGTGATACATACACAAATTTATAAGATGGTATTTGTGCCTATAAATGAAAAATTAAAATTGAGCCGTTGTAGCAAAATAAGACAAATTATAATGCAGTTCGTTCGATAAATATACTTTCTCATCTTTTGCCTTATGTTCGTTTGTAATAATTAATTCTAAGTTTCAATTTGTGTGCATAATCTATTGATTGTAACTTACTGTCAAGTTTAGGCAATAATAGTATTTTTGCGCCTAGTCTTGAGGAGGCTGGTCGATATTTGGAAACGTACAAATCATTTGAGAATAAGCCACCGGACTTGATCATGGAGAAAACAGAGGCTAACTACCTGGCCAAGGCAGGCGCTCACTGTAACATAACATTTAGTTGTCTGCGATATAATAAAGTAAATTTATCTGTGTCAATGACGTTTAATGTAGAGAGTTTGTAATGTTTTCTTCATTTAAATGTTTTGAAAGCTATAAATCAAGCTACAATATCAATTGGCTTAGTTGACATTCAAAACCTGTCTCTCTTTTAGTACTGTTAGCAAGTTCTTTAGAATTTATAGCATAGTAGTATATAATATTTTAATATTACAAGTGAATAGACGAAGAAGACACTAGATACTATATTCCGGGTGCGTCAAATTAACAATTAATTTTCACGAAGCATTCAAATCATTGGTCGGCCTGCTGCAGCCATAATAATTATTTAAGTACGGTACCGGTAAATAATATACTACTATATTATGTAATGTTTGCTCAATTACAGGTGACGGACGTTTTGACATCAGCTAGAAAAATCAACAAAACAGATGCAGCTACTTTATTATCGGCCTTTGGGGTGAGCTAGCAGCTCAGTGAGCTAGTTCATAATTTATATTTAACACCTCGTCAAAAATTTAATTTAATTTGTTTGAATATCATATATGTGCAATTTTTGATCGATAAACCTTTAAAATTGTGAGCCATCGGACATATTGCGAAGTTAATCATTTGAAGGTTTAGTAATAATCATTTGAAGGTTTAATAATCGTTTGAATATGACCGTTTAATAAACAATATTATTAGATATGAGGCGATGAAAATTTAGTATGATGTGAGATGGCAGGCTCTTAGTCATGACTGCTTTGAATCCATTAACATCTATAACACAACATAGAAGTTTATAATATAGCAAGCAAATGAGATTCATAAATTTTTGCGGGTAAAGATCTTTTGCAAATGACTTGATTACAGTCGTTTGAAAAGATAACGGCAGCAAGTGAAGAGGACCTATCTCTATGCCCTGGACTTGGACCTCAAAAGGTATATCTGTTTACCTTCATGTGTCGACATAAATTCATATTCCCGTTGGTATCGGCCGTTTACAAATTGAATGAACCTGTATTGCTTTCATGATTTTTGAATTTGTTGCGCTTGATTACAAAAACTGAAGGACTGTTCCACAATGATGTATATGTCTGATGGCATTGTAAGATGCAAAATTTTTGCTTATCCTCTACACATTGTTCACAGAGGATATTGATGCTCGCATAGTAACGAATTTAGTTTTTACATGTATACGCGAGATTCTGGAAGTTAATATTTTTGCAATTTATAAACCTGTAAAAATAATTAAAATAATTTGGACGGCTTTTGGAATCATACGGAGTACTTGGATCCGTTTTTATTCTTGAAGCATTTACTAAATTTATTTACGCAAGTATTTTGTTGGTTTCAGGCACAGCGGCTACACAAGGTGTTCAATCAACCATTCCTGAAAGATTCAAAAGCATCCTGATTGTTATACGTTAGGAAAAAACTGCTTACAAATGACTTATCAATGAAATAGTGTGTTCGAAAATAATCGTTGAAATAGTTCTTTCACCTTTCTTAAATTGCATTTTGTAACATAATTCTTTTTCAATTTCATTAATCAGTTTGTAAACGCTGATGATATAGGCCTGGGAACTTGAAATGAAGGTTACAAAGAGAAGCTAACAGTGAAATGTTTTAATTTATAATTTTAATTTATAATTTTTAAATTATTTACATAATGCAATGTACTGTTATAAAACTTTGCAAAATTCAATGCAAAGAGATTGCGTTTGAAACAATGCAGACGCTCTGAAATCGCGAAGTCTCATAATTAGAATAAATTCATTATCGCAATACGCCCTACAATTCCAACACGCGTACCAGATATATTTTATGATACAATGTCGCTGATATTTCAAACAATTGGTCTAGTTTTTCAATTAAGTTTTGTTAACAGGTTTGTGATGAAATATTTCGCATTGCTTAACATGAAATTGTATACAATTCATAATTTATTTATTCGGGTGCTAAAACTTGTAACACAGTAAAACTGAATTTAGGCTACTGCGCTTACTCCCAAATTGGTATCCTACATCAGAAAACAAGTTCTATACAAACCATAGCATTTGACGAAGTCAGCAAATAATAGTGTTTTCAATATACAGTATGTCTAAGGCTGAGACTAGTCCATTTATCAATCCTTTAACAGTTGACTTCTTGTGATGCAGAAAAAAATCAGACATTATTGCATATAATACAATAAATAATTAATATTTTGCTATAATGACTTCATGTAGGTAATTACACAAATTGTTTAAAGAGTGATCAGAGAATCAATCAGACAAAGGCTATGATACTTAGACTTAAAGCACTTGGTAACAGCAGCCACAAGTCAACATTTGTCAGAGAAAGCGTTAAAAGCAAGCTATAAGCTGAGACTGAAATATTATTTTGTTGGTTTCACAAATACATGTGTTAACAAAGTCTCTGATCATAATCATCATCATGGACATTTTACAAGCCTGATTATATAATTACTAATATAACTAATGAAAGATAAAAAAAAGTATTGTGTACAAATTGAATTCATTATGTGGACTGATTAAGAAATGAAACAGTTTTTGTATTTTGATGCATTGTGATCAGTGGTCACCTACATTCAGTTCAACAAACGATCAGATAACTTTAATTCAGCAAATAAATCCAGCATTATACATAAAAAATCATTGATATATGAGCCTATACAGTTCAGCAAGAGCATTCGAATGAAAACACAGCATGTGCACATACGTGTAGGCCTACATGCAAAAAACTTACGTACAATAACGTTCTACTACTAACATAATATAACCAAAAATACAACAAAAGGCAGAAAAATAGCTGCACTTGAATATCTTACAGAATATTTTTGAACTAAAATAAATTAAAATTCAAAATTCTCGCCATATTTCTTTGAAAAACGCGTGGTGTCGTAAAAAAATACAACATTGCTCATTGCATCTTGATCAAAACTGGCTCTCTTGTTCCAATCAATCATTAACAATAATTAATATGCAGAAACATGAATTATAATAATTTAATTGAGCATTAGACTGGGTGGGGTACATTAATTATCAAAGCGCTGCACTTTCAACAACATCTAAAAATAGGTCAATCTTACATGATCGTAGCCACAATCTTTGTGTGAATCTCTCAACCTGATCCAATGTCTTTAGATGGACATGCTTAAAAATACTGATCTAACTGCGAGTTGCTCCACCTCGATTAAAGTGCGATTTAAGTGCGATTAAATTTTGTAGTCCGATTTAACCAATGGAAATCTATGAAAGAATTGTATACAATACAATTGATTGGTTGGACCACAAAACTAAATCCAACTTAAATCGAGGTCGAGCAACCAACAGTAAGTACTGAATATGAATAATCTAAAATCTGCAATAAATCATATACAAACCAACATATACATATAATTTGTCTATTACGGTACAATTACGAACAAAATATGAATTATAAGAGATCTTAAATAGCGATACGCACTGAAACTGACAAATTTCTTTTAAAATACACTGCAACATAACATAACAAAAACCTAACGAAGCTAAAAACGAAATAGATTTAAAAGAGTGAAGTACCCCATATTGCATACCACTTGCATTGTCTTACAACTGCTACCAAGATAACTGGTCTTAAAAGCGCATATCGTGCACACGCAATTCATGCATTATTTTGTGTAGATAATAGAATTTGCATAGTTAATGAAACTGCCTATTCAGCGTTTCTTTGCCTTTCTTCACTCGTTACACACTTTCCGCAGGTCACATATTGAGCTCTCATCGCATTGATAGTGGAGCTGAGAATCACTGATACAACAGTCAAGAATACATTTGACTATGCAAGCTCACCAACATCCCATAAAGACAAGCCTCACGGCCGTTCATGTTGCTTTCTGTAACTTGGACATGTAAAACGAACAGTCTGTACAATACGTCTGCGGCAGGAAAACTAATTTCTTACGACATAGACTACATTTGACTTTCCCACCTGTAGCAGAGAGCATCGTTGACTCAGAGTCATCATCAGAGCACTCACTTGCAGTTCCACTAACACTTGAATCAATCTCCGGAAGCTCACAACCTGTAATACTAGTCAGACGCCTAGCGTCAGCTACATTCAGTTTGAATACTGATGCTAATACATAGGGCGCAGGATGTGACATAGATTCGCCATTAGGAGTCCTAGGAGCGAACTGTTCACCTATAGGTACTGATGATTTAGATGCATGAGCAGCACCCTGGAAGACAGAGGAATTTGATGCAGGAGGTGTAGGAAGTTTAGCACCATTTCTCTGAATGTACGACTGAGCGTATTCCACAATGTCTACACGTTGCGGCAGATCGTCGGAACACGCGACGAGCGATACGTTATCGCTGAAACGAACCGTTTTCTTTTTGCATCGATTGCCTGCGGCAGTTTGTCCATTGCTTTGCCTGTTGGATGTCGATTTTAGAGTTTCTGAATCGCTATCAAAATTATCGTTTGACGTATTTTGAGAGCATTTGCTCACTATTAGACCTACTCCTGACTCAGGGATATCAGAAACATCTCGAGTTCCTTGACTTTCAGTGCCAGACGCAGAATAGCAAGTGTCTGTACCTAGTTTGACCGGAAATTTACTTGTTATCAAATTGTGCCCATTTGGCCAATTTGTTCTATCATCCTCTCGTTGATCAGGCATTGAAGATCGAAGAGTTTCCGTATGACAGCTGCCATTCGTTCTATCATCAGATGGACGCCCGTTATCCATCAACACGAACTGTTTTAACTGTTTCTTCAGCATGTCTTCATAGCTCATTTTAGCAAAACGAGGAACAGAAGACGGAGCTTCAACCGCATTATTTACTGATCCACAATCATCAACTTTCGTGCTTAGCAAATTGACACTTAACTCGGCTGTGTGATGCTTTACCATTGACTCGCGATTAGCCAAAATCTCCTTCGCTGTTTCTTCTTTGCTGCGCATTTGTATGCCCTGCATTGCTGGATATGAGCGTGAATGTGACTGCAGTTGTTTGGTCATCTGATTCGAGTGAATTTTGCAAGCATTGAGCTTCATATGAATATCCGTAAGCATGTCGTTACTCGTACACGGGTCGTTCAAGGCAGTTTGCAGAAATCCTAAAAATTCAACACAGCACAAATCATAAAGCATTAAAGCGTTAAAATTAATGATGCGTAAAAACATGAATCAAGGAATACATTTGTTTCGCATATCTAATCAATATAACTACAGATAGAAATGAAGGGATGCAAACTATGCAAACTTTATACGCTTGCGCAAAGTTATTGCGTCATAGTTTGCGCGTTTGGGCAAAGTTATACACGATGCGTGACATCCGATCTATTTAAATTCCCTCAATTTTGTAAACGTAAGCAGCCGATCCATCAACATATGCACTGCACGACTGTAACATAGTCTATGAGGGCTGTGTGTAGAGCATATCACAAGTTCTTTCTCATCACAATTGGTTTACTAATGTTCAAGATCAACGTAAAAGTAATTGAATTTTCTATCATTATAAACATTTTGATAGTAAATTTGAACGCTTCCAAATAACAAAAAGTTGTAATTTTCGCATGAAATCCCACAAAAGATAGTATCATAGTACTGTTATCAAAAGACAGATCACTCTAAAGAGTCTTAAATGAACATTTAGTGACATTTTCATGCATTAGTAGTTATGTAACTGACCGATAGCTCGGTTACACAGTTGATTTGCTTCATCCAAAAAGCCCTTTTGTTCACAAGCCCTGCTTCTTAGCATCGTATCTTCAACATCAGCAGCTAACTTTCTGTAGGAAGCATCTGGTAGGAAAACAATAATGCAAGAATCTTGTGTCATTACACACTGGCACTTAAAATAGATTCTGAAATTACAGTTCCATACAAATTTATGTACGACTAAAGAGCAATAAACTAACAGGTATTCAAATGCATCGGTTATAGCCTACTAAGGCTAAATCATCATATTTCAGTACGGACGAATTAAATTAATCAAATATTAATTCAGCATTTTAAAGCGTATGAAGATAACTGCAAAAAGCTAAATCATTGCATTGCTAAAATTATCTAAGGAGCTCTTTTATTGGATCAGTATTGAGTACGGTACTAAATATTGTTTATTTTCATAGAAATCCGTTTCGAGAATCGATTTAACAAATCCATAAAAAGAGTACATGCATACAATTATGCAGACTGCACAACAAAAAGCACAGTTAACAAATTTTAGAAATACAACAGCATAAACAAGTAGGATAATTAATCACGTATTTAAGGGGAAATTCCAGTAATTCATTGAATTTTTTCGATTTTTAAAATGCAATGTAGCGTTACAATCCATCTGTATAATGCTTTGATTTCGATCACAAATAAATTATACCTGTTGTATCCACTGATTTAATCGACAGCTTTGTTTGACTGTCACGAGTTGGAGCAACCGGACGCTGCTTTCTATTCCGAGGCAATTCTCTATAATCAGGCTCCGATCCCGCGCCAACACCACCTGGCCCCGCCAAACCGACATCCGCCACGATCGGAATCCGTCCAACGCCCGGAAAATCCACATACACGCGATCGCCGCGCCCGTTCTCCGTGTAAATGGCCGACTGGCACGAGACTGTGCTGCAAGTGGACGCCCCGCAGTCGCTGCTCCGATATCCCGAGTCTTGATTGGATCCCACCGACGACCCTCCAGCCGACAGACAGCTGGAGGTGGAACTGGAGCTGTTGCGATCACCGCCGCCACTCGGGTCTTCTGACTTCTTCAGCGCTGTGACAGGAAGACTGGAGTTGTACCTTGCCTTGGCCTCGCTGGAGCAGCAGTAGATGTTGGTGGGCGGCTCAGCAGCAAGGCTGCTGCAGACGCTGTTCAGAGAGCTGCAGCTCCCTCTGTCAAAGGGCCCGGGGCCATACGACAGCCTGCTGTTCGGTCTTGGAAAGCGGCTCTGAACAATCCTTTCAACCGCCTTCCTATCTATGTAGTCGTTTACCTCGCCACTGATAGAATGATCTTCAGCGATCCACTCAGAAAGACTGCTTACGACACTCGGTGTTGTTCTTCCGCTGCGACTGCTAGTCGCGTTCGCTTGTTGGGATTTTCCAGCAGAATTTGTGCTGGAAATCTCTTGACTTGCGTCGGAGTAGCGTCTGGGAGGAGGGGGAGGAGGCACTTTGCGCTTATCCATGGCGGGCGGAGCGGACTGTCTCTGGGTTGTGGCACGCAGAGTTAGATCGGTGTAGCCATTGCTGGCATAGTCAATATCTGCAGTCTGATGGTTGCTGTACCGCGGATCTTTTCTCAGCGTCGTTCCTTCTGGAATGGATGCATAGAATGTATTTGGATATAAGTGATGCGTTTGAAAATTCTTTCTTGCACTGGCATTATTGCCGTCGACTGCAGAGGGATGGTTGTCTTGAAGGTTTTGATGCATAGCACTTGATTGTCTATACTTCCCGCTCGAAGACTCACGACTTACGGTGTCCGTACTGAGAGCGCCTTGGGGCCATGCACTGTCTATATCATTGCCAGTGGACCGTTGACGCGCTGTTTGAGGACGTGGGAACCTCTGGTCCTTCAGCAGGACCATGCCGTTGTTGAGCGGTGCAACCACTTCTATTTCCGTCGTTTCAGCAGTGACGTAGAGCAACAGCAGGGGCTGATAATGACCGCGACAGCACTTGTCAACAACGGACTCCCAGGGACCTACCTGAACGTACAGTTAAATTTGTGTAACTTCTTAATGTAATTTGTGTGTAATCACGGACTGCTGAAAACACGTAAAATTAAGACAACCTTGCAAAGTATTTTATTTTCTCTTCTACATTAGTTGTTCATCATTAGCATTAGTACTAAACATAGATACGTTGGCTTGATAGGCTGATTATTTTGAAATAAGCAATTTTAAAAACGATAAACAGTGCTAAACTGAAATTTTACAAACAGTTTCATTAAACGTTTAATTTAATTGATATCATCAGATTTAACATCAAACTGTGTGTTACTAACCGGCATTACAGCGGAATCATCACAAGAAACCCATTCATTTCGTTTAGGATAGTAGAGAAAGGTGGAGTAATGCTTTCCATAGTAACACACAACGCCCGCAAGTCGAAAATTGTTGGGATTTTGCTTTCCCTCTGCGTAATCGAACAGCTGCAATACAAAATATTATTACATAAGAAATGCCATGATACGCTCACTTTTGCTGGAGCGAAATGCTACATAGAAACCAATATTGATTACCTTAATATGCAAGCAAGAAGTTAGGATAACTTTTTGTATTATTTAGTGCATTTTGCCTATTAAGATTTTAACGAAGAAGTAAGCTCAAATAGATTTTATTATTGCATTGAATTTTTCTTTGCATTGAATATTCCATAACATTAAGTTTCTATATCAAACTTCCGCAGCATATAAATAGAAAATAGCCTAAGAAAGCACTTAGGCCAAATGATGTTAGCAGCACTAACATCAGGAAGTTTTATGGTGTGATCGATGTTCTTCACAACGTCCCTGATTTGGTCCTTGGTTGGCTGACTTGACTCCCATATCAGTCCGATGCTGACAACCTCTGGATGATTACATAAACGTCGAATCGTCCTCATTTGACGTCTTTTGCAAGCAGGCTTCTTTAATTGCGAACAAACAACGAGTAAAAGCAAACAAATAAGAAAAACTGATTACCTTACAAGCATACACAAAATTTAACAACAAAGCGTGTTGACAATTGTAAGAGTTATTTACAACATTTGTATTAATGAATTCAACTCAATCGCTCTATCCCAATATTGATGCTAATCAATGGATACAATGCATGATGTATCATGTACTGGCAACAATAACACACACATTTGTATGATTACATGCTTATTCTATACAAGAGGACATCCCACTCAAATACTATAACAAAACTTAGCTCCATTTGAATATCTGAAACGACCCAACGCGCTATATTACAAAAAAATCATGTCCAACAAAAAAAATGTTACTCAAAATTAACCCTTATAATAAAGTCTTCTTCCTCCAAAAGTTGCAGAATATGACATCACCCGCAAATGACAAGAAATTGCATACCGGTACAAACTCATCGAAACGTTTAACACCAAATATGATCTGCAAACCCACTAAATATAGGCTAATGCTTACAGAGCACGTCAGAGCGTCTCTTTGATCCATCGCACTTTTCAGTCGTTGGCCAAAACTCAGCATTCCTCGGCTACTTGCGCTCACTGAACTGTCAACATTAGCGAACGCTCCAGACGAACCCTCATACCGGTGTTCGTTTTGCCTAATGAGATATCAAGAGTAAAAGCATCTAATTGACATAATGAACAGTTAAAACTAAACTAGAATATCTTTTGAATGATCTTAAACAATTATAAATGTAAGGCAACTAACTGCGGGTAGATTACACAGTTTGCGCGCAGTAATAATGCTCAATTAATAATTAATGCTTATTCCACAAAAATAATGCGATATAATGATATTATATATATTTTATCAAGCAGAAACAAGATACACTGCAAAAATTCAGTATGACTAATTAACCATAAAATTAAATCCTAAATATATCTGGAGATCTGTCTGCATTGAAAATGGCACAAAATTGATTGAGATGAAATCACTGAGTGAAACTATTTAAAACTAGGCAATACACGCAATACTTTACTGAAGCTGAACCAATGCATGCCAGTTCGCATTATGTTTATGTCACAGTAGCCTTTCTGAATGAATTATAATTTTAATGGCGCATAAAATTATTCAATTCAGTATTCAAATTAATTTATCTTCTGCTACATTACAGCATTACTACTGCTTCAACGCATTAAAGTGATTAGATTTCAGAAAATTTTACAGTGACTACTTTGACTAAGTATAAGTACCAAAATGGTAGCGTGGACTGCTGCTTAGTTGACTCTGAGTATCTACTTACTGAAGCGCACTGGCAGAGATATAGCAAACCATCTGTTCAAAGGTGACGGTCTTGGACTCCATACAATTGGTACAATCCATCTGAAAAAATTAAAAAAATTAATTGAAAAAACCGTACCGGTACCTTGCTCTTGGTTAATGCTCACAGTAACGAAACGATAAACGTCAAGTAGGCTACCTGGTAGCAATAAACCTAATAGTGATTGATTTGTTTATCACATCAATAATTTTTCATCAACTACTAAGCATTTTTCTGAAGCTGAATCACTTAACAAGTAATTTATTGTTTTTTCTTTGTTACTAATGAAATACATTATGGATAGTAATCAAAACATTTTATTCAGGTTTCTGGTGAAACCTTTATATTTGTGCACTGCATTTGGCAGCATTCCATTGAAACCCCTTTCTTTTGTCAGAGGGTCACAGCAGACCTATTCTGGACTCAATATATGGTACCTTGAAAAACAAGGCATGTAGCGTTCACACTCAATGTAGGTAGTGCAAACTACCAATTACTGATCAATTGTCAGCATTTAGCTGACATAGCTGACTATAAGTTGATGATAAGCCTACTATCCATTAATTAATCTGGGGCCTCATTCAGGAAGCAATCTTATGACAATCTTAGTCCTAAGATTGTCTTAAGAGAATCTTAATTTTTGTTGTTTTTGGAAACTCTGTTTTGCCTCCCGCGAACTGAATTGATGATGTCACGGCGGCCGGCGAATGTATTTTACTTGTTTTAAATTTCAGTTGGGATAAAATTTAAGATAATCTTACGAAATGTACGTGATCGTGATCGAGGCCCAGCTTACTAAAGAACCAAAGTTATTATGGATCTGAAGTTTAGTCATTTTTTATGGCTCACCCTGTATAAAAAGCGAAGATTCACTTTACCCCATTAGTCACTCACTTGGTCAATCATTTATCAAGTCTAGCTTTAAAGTGTGTACTATCGATTCGTAAATTCAAAAAAGTTCAATACAAAAGTCTCCAAAGCAATTTATCAAATCGTAACATACAGTATCATCTATTCAACGAAGCCCGGTTACAAGCTTTTACAAAGCCAATCTGTTTGCAAGAATGACCTAAAATATAGGCTTAATAAAAAACACAACCCCTTTCTAATCAAACTAATTATTAAGCTTGTTGGAACTTGACTAGTTCTGAGTCATTTGAACTTCAGCATTCACAGCCTCAATGTTAGTATGAGGCTAATCCCAACCACTCATAGGTTAGCCAAGCTGTCAGAGCAAAATCTTGTTGAGCCTGATAGATTAGATTAATACAACGGCCAGGGTCCTCCACAGGCTGGCTGGCTGGCTAGCCGAGTATGATAGTAGCCAAGGGCAACTGTTTTCTAATGGCGCTCGCACCAGGCGTTCACATGTAATCCAATACCTTGAGGATATACTATGACTGTGAGGCGGTTAGCTACAGTTCAGTTGGACTGGGCCAACTGGCATTGACAAGCATAGGGCTGGGTCCCATGAAAGCAGTCAAAGGACTAACAACCGGCATTGGCTTAAATTTACCAAAGAAATCCAATCCAAATCCATTCATTCACTTTTTGGTGAAATTTAGTCTTTGAATCTAGTGCAACTTATACAAAAAAGTTGCACAAGATTGAACAACAAAATTTGATCAGAAATAGATTAGAACCAGAGTGAACAAGAATTTATTACGTTTTTTAATCATTGTTTAGCCCCCTGCAGGCCGGGGAATAAAGAATTTGCGTGCAACCCAGGGCTTCCGGGGCGAGTCATAAGAGAGGACTAAAGAAGGGGTTCTGTGCCGGCTCTCTTGCACAGAACCGGACTGTATAATTATAGCCCTTGTGTGCTACACATCGTCCCTAAACTACAAAAAAAAACATCTTTGTTTACTGGCAAAATTAAATTATTTATAGTATGCACAACTGTGTGCCACAGTGCAGAGTGCTCCCTGTGCATCACCACTAATCACTCTGTGCTTGCAGTACTACTTCTATGACTGCTCATTAATTTTTAAATGTCGCCATTTCGTCCTTACAATCATAGAACACTCATATTGTATACTATGCTATGAAAAAAAATTAAAATTAAATTAAAATAAAGGTACCGGGCCGAAACAATACGGCGTTCGCCTATCGGAGCACACCGTAAAAAGCAAGCGAGTAAACTAACTTACCTGTAGCCTGATATTCATCCCAAGTTTCTGATGTGTGATACAATGTGGGACATCACATATTCGAGCAAATGGACTGTCGCTAGTTGGTCTCCCAGTCAAATGATGGTGGACTCGAGAAAGGATATGTTCCTGCACAAATAAATTTGTTATGCCCATATCACATAAAAAGACCGGAGTAGGCCTACTCTGTAGTCTGTTCAGACTGCAGTTTTACAGTTATTCATTTTTATTTGCAAAATCAAAGCGAAATTTCATAGTTTGAAAATCATGCTATGTGCGATGGATGACGTATATAATACTCGTAAACAAAGTCTCCCTAAAAAGTTCCTCCCAAAAGCAACTAAACGTAGTCATCACATATACAGCACTGATTTCACACTAACCACAGCATGCTGATAGCGCATTATCAGAATCCAATATGAATACCAAATTGAAGAAAGTCAATCCCATTATGTGGACCCATTACAATTTTTGCTACGAAAAAATCACAACCTGTCAATAAAAACCATTATGCAAAACAAACAATGAAAAAAATGCAAGAAACGCAACTGCATTCATTCTTGAGTTCAATGGCACAAAATTCTTCAACTGCCTACTTTACGCAGCACTGCACAGTTAATGAAAACTCAAAGGCCCCTTGAACTAACGTAACATTCGGCGGCGTCCTCCATAACGCCAAGCTGAAAGCGCTGCTCCTCTCTGAAGGCCGCGGCGAGAGCATGACGCAGCGCGTCGGGCGGCAGGGCCGCGCTCTCGTTGAACTGATAGTGTGTGAATATCACCTGCAGACAACAATTCACATACATTGTCATCTCTCCTAGATCTACTGTATATGTGGTATTATAGATGGGTACATTATGACGTTCTCTGCTATTGGGTCTAACATAGTAATGATTACAGTTTCCCATTATTAGTTATTACTATGGCTAAATTTATGGTAGTTTAGGTTAGCATATTAGGTAGTGCAAACTAGAGGTAGAATTTAAATAATATGGTTTGAAATAGAGAGAAGCAAAAACAACTAGGCTACAACTAGGCTACAACTAGGCTACAACGAGGCTACAACGAGGCTTATGGTAATAACTATATCATGTAAAGCATATTTCAATGACTCGTGCTGATATTATACATGAAACTTACGCAAACATAATTTCTTCAAAACTTCTTGAACAAATTAAATATCATAACTGTACTGCAGTCAACTAAATAACGCGACAGCAATAGTTCAATATAACAATTAGCAAGTAAATGCAGGTTAAATTGGGACATATAAGAAACTCAGACTTAAGCTGGGTCAGCAACTGGAAGTGCAGCATTTATAACTAAGTTTTAGACAAGGCTACACCGGAATCCAAAAATAACTTAATACCGCAATTACTTTATCTCACACGCAGCTTTAGCTTACCTGCAGTGCACAACATATGCAAGAGTTCCCTCCGTTACAGTAGTGCCCCTGACTAAACTTTGTAAAATTCTTTCTGAACGCTTCCAAGTGCCAAAGCACCTATAGGGTAACACACGTACACACTTCAATCATTTCCTATTTTTGCAGGCTACAAAACTTCTAGTCATCAATCATAAAAATAATAAGCCGCTGTCTAATCAATTATTATCCGACATAACAAGCGACAAAATTAAGACAGCATGGCGCAATATTATGTAACAAAAACACACAAATAACCAGAGCTTTCGACTGACGTTAGAACGTTTTGAAATACTAGCAAAATGCACCTAGTAATGAAGCCCGTGTTAACTGCACCAGTAATTCCAGTAAACCCTGTATCAATCTCACTTTAACTATCTTCAGCGTCCCCGCCTAGCAGTGGCATTTGTCTTTAAGCATAGTGTCGGCCTACATCATGCGTTTGATTTGATTGGACTTATTTTATTTCCGTTACAGCATAAGCTACCACAAAACCTTCAATAACGCTTTGTGGTAGCAAAACTTTAAAAACCACAAAAAATACAAAAGTTTTTTGCAAATCGACACAAAAATATCACTATCTGTATCTAACCATATTTTTTTTCATAAAACTTTCTTGGATGTTTAAAAACATCCAAGCTACCATAAGACACCTCATACTATGGATATTGAAAAATGTATGAAATATAAGTTTTTAGAACATGTGTCAAATTATCTTAGCTTCAATCCCTGAAAAGATGAATTCAAAAGCAATATATTCTGACTGAGTTATCAAGAATCTGCTACGATGTTTTTTTTTGGCGCACCCTATATACAGACCCTTGGAAGTTATTCAGCAGTCAAAACAAACTGGTAAAAGAGAACGCTTCCATCCAGCCTTTACTAAATTATCGTTCTCATACATCAGGGAGGATCACATGCTACCAGTTTCCACCAGCTGCTATTAATACTGGACGGGGCATCGAAGACAATATTTACATACGCCGCAGTAGGCAGTCAGGCAGTCTCTGACACACAGCTTCTTGGCAATTAAATCAGCATCAAGGGGGAGATCGCTAGAACATCCGATACGATCGTTGTAAATAAGGCCGACCTTCTGAAAACCGCGTTGAGGGATCGCTTGCCGGTCGATACAAAAATATCCCCATCTGTATCGTATCTGACCATAAAAATTCTTCAATCGTTGCCGGCGATCGTGTATGAAATCTAATCTCGCCCAAACCGCGCATTAGTCTTGTGGATTACAGTTAATGGTCACCATAAATATAGAAGAAAAGATCTATATAAATAAATAGCTTCTGTAAATTAAAGTAGCCCGTATATTTACATAGTGACATAAATAATGGTTGTCTCAGAATTGGTGGTGGAGGCTTAGACCGCTGGATTCAATTAGACAACGTAAGCCACTACTTGCATGCTGTCAAGTCAAAGGCTCCATCGTCTAGGGGCCTCTTTGCCATCATTTTTAAACTGAAAATGTTTGAACATGAGCAATGCTTTGAGGGGTACTTGATAACATTCAAGAGAAAATGAGACCCATCCATCCATGAAAGAATGCGTTTTGTTGCAATATTCGTCACAGTTCTTTATCAACTTTGGTTTAATGATCCATGTCGATGAGTCACAAACTGTATGAGAGCAGAGAATGAGAAAGAACTTCACTACTGCAGATTGGTGCATAGGTCAATGGTGAAAGGTTCAGGACTCCAGGCCACAGCTCAAAGAAATAGTGACAATATAGCTGTAAACAAGGAGTGCTATAGAACTGACTCATCGATGTCATTAGTCATGCAGCCATTTTTGAAAAGGTTTTTCTAAAGGTTTTATAGACTGAAAGACCACTAACACAATAATAATCAACTTAGAAAGGACTGAGATTTATTAAACTACAGTAACTAAACTAAAACTCTGCATGTGTTGACGTCTATTATACTGTATGTTAATATTCATGTTTTCACACAGTTGAGACGTTTTGCTCCCTTATGAAGACTACTGGAGCTAAATTTTTATGGTCGAATGCCCTTCCGGACGCCAATCAAATAAATAATTATCTTACACGAGATTATCAGCTAGTCACACTTGTGTCTTTAACAGCCTTGCTGAAGGGCCTGTAACGCATGGTTTCATAGTTGTCAGTGCGGGAACTTGAACCCATATTCTCGATCTGGACTCTCAAGTCCCACGCGTTGCCCACTGCACCACAGCGCCTCGCTGTGGTATAGTGGTTATTAATACCTCATTGGTTTTGCTGCATTATACTGAAGAAATACGATGAAAAAAGCTTCAATAGAGCGCCATCTTGCTAATGCATTTTAACTAAAACATCAGACTACGGGTTACATCTTGTACACTTCAAACACTTTTTTTCACAAACCTTGTATTCCTTAACTATAAAAGCAAAGCGCTAGAAATGCATTTTAGAGGTGATCCTGGGACACTGGACGCTGAACTGTTCTGTTCTGAACTGAACTGTTCTGAACTGAACTGTTCTGAACTGAACTGTTCTGAACTTTTCCGTTCTTTCAGAACTGTTCTGTACTGAACTGTTCTGTTCTGAGAGCATGTTCTGTGGCAAAAGTCGCAAATTCATGCAGTCGCAAAGTCGCAGTCGCAATGTGCATCTTAACTGAAATATCCGACTAGGGGTTAAACTACAATAACTCGCAGATTAATTTGATTATAACTTTAACATTAATATAAGGCCTGCTTTACTTTTAAATTGAATTATGATATTTGAAACAAAGCAAAGCTGAATTTACCCTACCTGAATTGTGCAATTCAAGAAGCAGTTATTCTCTCCTGGCGGGTTGGTAAGTCCCTTTGTGGATGCAGAGTCTCGAACTGCTGCCATAGTTCCAGGCTCTTCTCTCACAGACTCGGCACTCTGGCTAGGTAGGGTACCTGTTTTATCCGTTGCTGCAGCTACATTCCCTTTCATTGGGACTTGCTTGACTTTAGGCCTGGCATTCTCTGACACACCAAGGACTAATTGGGGATTTATCCTGGTGATGACACTATTCCCGGGAGTATTACCCGTGGTGATTCTAGAAAGGGTCACAACCTTGTCGGTTGTTCAACGCTGAGAGCAGTGCATGCAGAAACTAACGAAGGGTGTGGAACTATATAATGTTGATCTTCTGTTGATGAAGCTTCTCAGCTGAATTTAGGCATTGTAAAATGTATACCTGTATCTCCTTCTTTGCCGCTGTATAAATACTTCTGCGCAGCCATACAAAACAGCCGCCATAAGAACAGTTGTATATTGTAGAGCACAATCATACAAAAACTAAAAGCATGCACATACCGACAAGTCTGACTTTTCACCACAATTGTTCAATTTCATTATTTCATAAGGTAATATTTTTTTTAACAAACACGTTTTGAATTTGATGACCTATATTATTTGAAAAGCCTATGCAGCTCTGTGAAAGTGATTATTCTGCTATCCATGTGGAGCACTCAAGTTGAACCTTGAACCACTACAAAGGCATCCCAATGCCAACCAACTGCCCCGAGACCTGATTATAACCAGATGATGTGACACCACAGCTGCTCCAGCAGCTGTTTGGCTGTCCAGCCTAATTCTATCAAAACACTGCATATTATTCAACCTCTGATTTCAAGAGGTTAAACTTACCCACCTACGTAGTAGTACACTCTCGTGTAATGGTTGTAGTAGTATTTTTGTTATGTATTTAGTAAATAGTAAATTCAGCAAATTTAGTAAATGTAAATAGTATTTAGTCATGCAAAAATATTTTCATTTACAACCGACATGCAAGCATTCATTTTTAGATTATTAAGCAGGTTTTAATTTTTCTTCCTTTGTAACAAATATCACTTCGATTTATGTCCAATTTTTTATTCGTTCTCTACATGAGTTGTGCAAGTTAATCTCAATCAGAGTGCTAAAAGGAACCAAATATTTGATAAAGACATCAGATCATAGGTGCTGAATTTGATTAATGAGCAATCGACAATCATTGTCAATTATACTCAACATGAATTAATAAATTATGAATTAATGGAGTAGCAAAATAACGCTACTTTAGTTCTTTTTATTTAACACTCTAATAAACAGCTAGGGTAGTACACGCTGTTGTAAAGCTTGGCGTCAATTCGCTACAGTTACAGCGTAGGCCTCCACTTGGCCTTCAGGTTGATTGATTCGAACAAACTATTCTATGTGGAGTGTGAAATGTCGCCTAAGTTGCCTAAAAATCGGCCGAATGAATACGAAAAGCCTCATATTTAAGATATTGAACGGCTCCTGAATATGAATGAATGCATTCAATCTAATCACACGCTACAAACAAAGAAGAAAGCGTAATTAGGCCTGGCCTACGCTAGCATAGCATTACTTTAACTAATAGCCTACCAATGACTGAAAACCTCAGCCGAAAACTAACCTGAACGTAAATCCGCATTATGTCAGAATCTGATCCGCCATCCCACTGTACCACTCCTATTTCAGTGAAAACTCGCGATTAATGTTTGATGACTATCAGCCATTGACCGGGACCCGGCGCGTGTAAGAATACGCACCTGAGGCGCTGAAACAGGTACACGCTCTGCGCTGGCTACAAGCCAGGTGGCGGCTCCTAAGTAATAAAAATTGGGGAGAGAAGGGCTGAGCGAGAAAAATGCGCGCGCGTTATAAAAATGGACTTGTCTTGCACACTTAATACATTCAAGGCAAGCTCTAGACATCGATTATATGCTGGGGGATTTAAATAAGGGGCGCACCGCTTTTTCCCCCTGCTGAACCGTCGACAAGGGGATGGAGGGATCAACGTGGGCGGCGGCCGACAGAGTGGAAGAAGAGTTTCTGATGGAGATACCGTGAATACCGTCTTTACAACGCTTTTGAGCCTTGCGGCTTATCTTTTGTCTAAATAAATAAAATTCAATAGTTTTGGCCACGGTTTGGTTCGCCTGGCAATGTACTCCTAAATGCAAAATATCAATAATAGTGGTATTTAGAATGCATTTTGAAAGCATCTATTGCCTAACATCCATCATGGCCTCAGAGCTAAATTTTTCAAAAATATGCATAAAAAATGCTGCCTATTATTAAAATAAACCCTTCATATCCCTCGAGATCT
>JAQIWG010001533.1:0-24084 GCA_034695025.1 Chamaedrilus cognettii
CTCAGACTAGATATATCTGTGCGCAGTGGCTCAGACTAGATATATCTGTGCGCAGTGGCTCAGACTAGATATATCTGTGTACAGTGGCTCAGACTAGATATATCTGTGCATACAGTGACTCAGGCTAGACATAATATATGTGTGTGTGCAGAGGCTCTGACTATAGATGAAAACTAACCTCCTTTTTGTCCTCTAAGATCTGTTAATGTTTATGTTTTACACAAGTTTAGACGTTTGTGCGCTCATGAGGACTGCTGGAGCGTGGCTTTTACGGCCGGATGCCCTTCTTGATGCCAACCAAGTAAATAATTATCTGGCAAAAGGGGTTAGCAACTAGCGACACTTGTGTGTTTAACAGCCTTGCTAAAGGGCGTATAACGCATGATTTCATAGCTGCGGTGCTGGGACTTGAACCCTGGTCCTCTGGACTCGAAGTCCGACACCTTAACCACTACACCACACTGATTATGTTTTTTTTGTACTATAGTGTGTTGCACGCAAGGGCTATATACAGTCCGGTTGTGCAACAAAGCCGGCACAGAACCGCTCCCCATTCTCTGTAGTTGCCTTTTAAAACAAGCCCGGGGAGCTCTGGGCTGCAGGCCAATTTTTTGTTCCCCGGTCTGCAGGGGTAACGCCACACTGAGACTCAGACTATATATATAAATATATCTGTGTGTGCAGTGACACAGACGACAGCCTGCTGGCCCCCCACAAGGAGGCACAGCGTCAGGCCGTGTCTGCGCGCGCCCTCTCCCCAGGGGGGGCAGGGGGAGTGCCAGTGGCGGCGGGCGTGAGCTCCCTCGAGATGGCCATGTACGTGCTGCTTGCCATCTTTGGCGCGGCCGTCGTCGTGTTTGCAGCAAACTGTGTGCTGTACGCAGCGCGCAGACACAACGGTACGCTCTCTGCTCCATGCTCTATTTGCCTCCTATACTCTATGCTCCATACTCTATTTACTTTCTATACTCTATGCTCCATACTCTATTTACTTCCTATACTCTATGCTCCATACTCTATTTACTTCCTATACTCTATGCTCTATACTCAATTTACTTTCTGTGCTCTTTGCTCCATTCTCTATTTACTTTTTATGGTCTCTGCTCCATACTCTATTTACATGCTGATGCTCTTTGCTCCATACTCTATTTACTTTTGCAAATACACTTTGCTCTATCTACTTCCTATGCTCTTTTTTTTTTGTCTTCGTTTCATGTTTCTATTTATTACTTCGCTAATGGTTTCATTATATATACCCGGCACGATCATCAATTCATCATCATCATCACTTTCGTTTTCCTTGTCCATTTTCGATGCTAGAACAGGTTTGATGTTTGACACACGCCCTCACATGCCCTGACTCCATGAAGGTATATTTATTGGGAGCAGACGGGCCTTCAGGTGGAGGAACGATTAAGCGGACACATAATTGATTACGGAGATGATTACATACGATGTTTTTGATATTTTGTCTATATCTTACCTTTGCGTTCATTATCAATATTGTTTTGTTTCAATATTGTGAGAGAAGATAAAGAAATAATGTTTTCTTATTTTCGTACAGACTCACTGCTTCTCATTGTTATCATATATGTGCAGTTATTCTAACTTTTGTACAGTGAATATTATTATTTTTATTTCATAGTAATTTTAATTCTTTATTTATTTAAGTCATATAATTTTGACGTGTTCGTTGAACGTGTCGTTTATATTACCTTGCTCAGTTTCAATGCTCATATTCATTTGAAATTAGCAATGTAGCAAATTTGATGAGAAATGTATTGTTACAATTGATGCAGTTTTCAAAAATTATTTTTGTAGTTCATCACATTTGATATTTTACCCCCCCCCCCCCATGGTGCCTGTGAGCAGGAGGGAGTCACAAGTCGGTGGGCTACGATGCCGCCGGGTCCAAGGGTGGCGGCGGGGGGGGCGTGGGGGCGGAGGCGGCCCAGGACTGGGTGTGGGTGGGGGTGGAGACCCTCGAGCGCCACGCCGTCAACACGGCCTGCTCCACCGCGCTCATGCCCGACGCAGACTTCAACGGTAATCACGGCTACCACCGCCCCCCCTTGACGGTGGTCAGCGGGCAGCCCCTGCTGCTGCCGGGGGGGGGATTTGTGGCGGACGGGGACGGGGAGGGGAGCAGTGGGGGGGGGAGCAGTCGCAGCAGTCGCGCCCTGTCAGAATACAGGGGCTCCGAGTGTAGCGTGAGGATATCGGCCTCCCCCCCTCTTGCTCTCACCCCCCCTCTGATGGCGGCATTCATTCCACCACTGGGGGAGGCGCTTGCCCCCGACAACAACGGAAATCTGGCCCCGGCAGGGGGCACGGAGAGGGAGGGGGCAGAGGGGGGTGCGAAGGAGCAGGGGGGTGGGCTGCTTGGGCTCGGCTTTGAAGCAGGTGGGGGGAGTGGGGAGAGTGGGGGAAGTGGGGGGAGGGTGAGCGGTGGGGGGTCCAAGGGAAAGGAGAGGCAGCGAGGGGGCCGGGGCAAGGAGAACGGGGGCCCCCCGGGGGGTAAGAACAAGGGAGTGGATGTGGGAGGAAGGGCCGGTGGGGGTGCGCGGGGGGGCGGGGGGGCCCTGTCGAGGGAGGAGCGCCTGAGGGCCCTGGAGGAGGCGGTGGCCAGCGGGTCAGAGCTGGACTGGGACGAGGGGGAGCTCGGCATGACCTACCAGCAGCTGATGGACTACTTCGACAACCTGCGCGAGTCTGTCGCCTGATTGGGCGCAGTCTGCACGAGTCTGTCGCCTGATTGGACGCAGTCTGCGCGAGTCTGTTGCCTGATTGGACGAATCTGCGAGAGTCTGTCGCCTGATCGGACGACCTGCAGGAGTCTCGTCGCCTGATTGGATGAAGTCTGGCGCCTGATTGGACGTAGTCTGTCGCCTGTTTGGAGGCAACCGAGTTAGTCCATTGCGATTGGACTAGTTCACTGAGCCCGCACTCGATTCGTTGATTTATTGGGCCCCGATTTCAACATTCAAATTCTTAATGGTCTGTGTGGCTGGCTATTTCTAGCCTGCGCTTCAAGCGATCTGTGTATTTCTATATATTACCATATAATTACTCTCCACTGCTGGAACTGAATATTGAATAATTTGCATGACCAAATCTGATTTGTGATAAACTTAAATAGTCTTAACATCGAATCTCTCTTATCTTTCTGGCTTCTAGTGTTTGTTTGTGCCAGCTATTCTATGAAGCACGCCTCAGACAATGTGTCAACTCTGTCAACTCTGAGTTGAAGGTTTCTCTCAGCGCAGCCCATGGTATATAGGCTTCAGAACCTGGCATCGCTGGGAATCATACTTTTTTTGGGAGTTTAAAACGAGCCAATAGATACCGACTGCCCACCTCTGACATGCTTAGTTTTAGTTTGTCATGAATGCTGGATCCCCCAAGAAAAATTGTCTGTACGTGGTGGCATGGCTAAAACGACAACTCCTTAGAGGGAACTGAGTGACATAGAGTAGTGCAGTGAGCTAAGTTCAAATCGGGTAATCGCCCGTCTTGGTCTTCCCCCGAGGCGGCCCTATACCTGTCCCTCCCTCTCCCCACCCCATCGACCTTTGGCGAGCGTCCCTACCACCACGGCCGCATTGCCTCTCTGAACGGCAATGTCCAGTCTTTGCCGGAGGAAGGCGGTCGAGTGCAGAAAGTCATTTAAACTCTATTCTAAACCTTGGTCATCTTATATACAGTACTTGACATAAATGGATATTAAGAATTTGCGTACTGAGATCAAATTTAAAAAAACCGTGGACGTAGGGTAAAAACTAATATTATTATCGTGAGTTCTGGTTCATGTCCAGTAATAGCCGATTCTGTGATGAAATGCTCATGACCAAATGTAGATGACCCAAAAGTCAACAGCCAGCAGAAGTCAAAAAGCAACGCGTCGACCCATCAAATAGAAACTGTTTCGGTTTATCTATCGCATTGCCCGTAAAAAAGAAACAATTTGTTGTGGAACTAATTTAGCAATTGTAGCCTGCCTATGTATTTGTGCCATCACAAATACTTTTGTATCGTCAAAATATGTATTGTTCTATAATTAGACTGCACAGATTTGACATTGCGTTTGTCAGTTGATGATCTGCGGTTTACAACTTGATGTTAGTGAACTATTTGTTAGTCGCTGCAGTTAGCTATATTATATTAAAGCATTTACATCAAGCCCAACGCAGTTCATAGTTTATCGATTGGCTTTAACTAGTGATTAATATTAGTGATTACTTCAACTGTATATATGCTCACTGGCCTCTGTGTCCTAGCTGTTGGTGTGTTGTGAGATAACAGCGATGTTTATCAAATGTAGCCAAGGTTTACTTTGTACTGTAGCTTGAACCGCAGTTAAATGGTTATGATGTAGCATGGCTTGAGTGCTCAGCAATTGAAAGTCCTGGGGTATCTTTGATTTGACACGGATCTATACAAAGATTTTTGAAAGACTATTTAAAATCCTTGAAAAGGTCCTTGAAAAGTACCGTACCTTAAATAATTTTTTCCTTTCGTAAGAATCTCGTCAAATAGATACAAAATAACATGTACCGATGACTGTAATCATGACACTGAGCACAATTCTGAAATGTATACCGATACTGAAATCAATGGATTAAATTTCACGCGTTGATATATTGGATATTTTTTCAGTTGTGTTGATGGATTCCGCAGTTAAATTGTTCATAGCATATAGTTCAGTATTCTTCAAGAATCTGTTTATTGCGTATTTGTGGAAGGGATATAAGAGAATGTCTGTTAGTTCTCAAACAGTGAATATGATGTGGTGACTCACAAGTAGGTTGCATGTGTGTATTCGTCGGCAGTGTATCAGTGGGCCTCGCATTGTCGTGTTCCTTGATACGTGTTGCATTACGGCCTGTATGTATTATGTATTGCATGCATTCACTCATTTGCTCCTATTTTTGTCGCACTGTGATGCGCGTTGAGATTCATTTTTCATTGGCGTCAGTCGCTGCGTTTTGTTTTGTTATGTTTCATTTTGCGTAGCTCGTATTTAGAATTGTAATGTTGCAGTATTTTTGTAGTGACGTTAGTGACCTTAAAGTTTAAGTATTTGAGTTATGATTTGCTTTATTTTTTGCACTGGAAGAGAAAGGAACTCTTTCTGCTGTCCAGTTGGAGCTTTTTTCTGTGATTTTTGTTTACGTTTAGTAACAAATATTTGTTTTTTAGTAAAAATATTCTGTAAACAAATTGTTTTTGAGCTAAATTCTTGGCATCAGTTTATGCAGGGCTCTACGCTTTCTCATCAGTGTGTTTCATTAATACTCTGATTCTTTAATTTTTATCTCTTTATTCACCGTTCTATTAACTTATGACAGTGTTTTTAGATATTTATGCGATTCAGCAAGAACTTGATTTCTTATAAGTGGATTTTCTGCTGAGTGCATACGAGCCGACATTTTAAAGAGCAGTTAGTATATCTTCAGCGGAGCAAGTTTTGCTTTTAAAAATTAGTATCGACGTTTCAATAGCGAGATGACAACTTTTCACAGGCAGTTCTGAAAAGTTGAACTCGAGGAACTTGGAGTCTTGGAGTTCGATGGATAACTGCAGTTTTGAGTTTTTAAAATACACACCGTACTCCAAAAAACCGGAACCCTCTCTCGCTAAACGAAGTAGCATTGCCAATATTGCAGATATTTCTATGAAATTTACAGACATCAACAATGAAGCATTGATGAACAAATATCAACTGCAACTGTAGCAGAATGTTGTAAACTAATATTGTGAACGATCCGCCAATACAGCCTCTTACGCAAGGCTGTGCAGCAGCGATAAACAACACTCTGCGCATTCATACCGTCAAACAACCTTGTCATTGAGCACTTAGTATTAAATTTCGTTGGAGATGCAGGACATATGAGCAAACATATGATTAAGAAAGCCGATGCATTTCAGAGCATTATAATTCTACACTGAAAGTGACAACTTTGAACGAAATCGTTCAGCCGTTATCGATAACTCTGCGTGGCAGTGACGCCTCTGTGCACCTCCATGCGTAGCGTCAACGCTGACAGGCAGACACCGTGAAATGCCGATTTGGAGAGCTTAGATTAGTTTCTTTATTGTTCGGGCAAAACAGGTAACAATTTCACATAATTCCATCCACTGTTGACGAAGATACACGACCATAACCAAGCGGTTTCGGTTTTTTGGAACACCGTGTAGATGCAAGTGTAACCTCAATGAAGATTAATAATATTTTACTACAAAAATTACAATTTTTGAAGTTTGGGGTTTTGCCAAATTTATGCACACATCTTTGTGATTATTGGGTCTGTTATTTCAATAAACTGTCGTTGATTTAACGTACAATTTTTAAACGGTAGATGTTAGTGTTTGAACCTAATCTTATCTTTTACACTGGATGCCCATTTGTATGGAGGGTCAGTGATGGCTTGGTATTGAGAACAATTACAAGTGTATTTAACTGTAGCTAGTCGTTGATGGATAGAGTTGCGTGGACTCATTATCTAGCTTTGTATTTGGTTTGCACCATCGTCTTTTGTATTTATAGTTTGATATTTATAGTTAGTTGCGGTTAGATTACTGCATTTAATACTGCCATCGTAATGCCAAAATGCGTATTTGTACTATGTGCTTGTGAGTTAACTCGATTATTTCACTTCTTAATCGTGTCTCCACTGCATTTGTATTGCGAAGCATTTTTCATATTTTGTTACTTAAATAAATTAACATGCCAGTGTTTAATTTGTTTAGTTATATTTGGCTGCGACGCACGTCAAGTCCAGTGTTCTGAGCGTGTGTTGTGGCATAAAGTGTGTTGCACAAGAAGACAAGTTGTCAATCACACAGCGGGTGATAAATGACCAGTAACGCAACTCTATTGTTCACCATGATGATTTGATGATAAGAGATGAATCTTGAACTGAACACATCAGTACTCTTACCTCTCAGCGACCTCTTGACGTCATTAGTGTGAAAGAAATTCAACTATATCGACCATTATACGTAGCCGTTTTCTTCTAAACGTTGTACTCACTATTAACTGTTGGGTACTGAAATGGCTCTCGTAAAATTCTTACCCGTTATCGAACCTCTTTTCTTACTTAAATTAATTTTTTAATGTGTGAATGATTACATCTTAAATAAATTACATTTTGAAAATAAATGCTGTAAAACATGACATTTTTGCTGCTTGTTATTTTGGCGGTTTTGCCTTTTAGAAATTTGACTGCACTTAATTTTCGCGTTTTGAGGACTCCATTTAATAGCTTCTGCAAATTTTTTTTGCTGCATGTACTTTTTGCGAATTTTGCCAATTCGCGAAATTCGTCAAAATAACATGCACGCAAAAATTTCATGTTTTACAGTATCTTTGGGTTAAGTTAATTGATCCAGCTAGACTATTTGCACAGAATTTTTTCATGTGAATTTATTTGGCAGCATTTGTATATATATATATATAACACTGCTTCTGTACGCATTTGTACCAAGATATTTAAACCAAATATTACAGGCTGTCAAAATTTGGTAATTATGTGCTCTGTATGGTAGTGTGCAATATCAGCGTTTAAAATCTCAATTCGCTCTATTGGAACCATCTAATTCTAAACTTAAATCAAACGAAGCTTTTGCAACAGAAGTGGGAAGTCATATTGTCATGAAAAGCACGTGTTTGAACTTTAAGACAACATTTTAATATTTTATCTCTTAAATCTTTTTTCTTTTGCAAGTATCTTAAACATTTACTACATTTTAGCTTGATCATTTTCATTATCTGGCTGTAATTGTAATCATAATAACCAACTTGAACTTTACTTGACCCTGACTTTCCTTGTCTCAATTCGATCATTGCTGAGTTGTTCTACACTGATAAGACACACTTTTGCTTTCGAAGACCGCGCTCGTAAATAAGCGTGGACCACCGATGGAATGAAGATTGGGAAGAAGGAGAATCTGTAGTTTAAGAACAAAGACTATTGCAGTCCGGTTCTGTGTGAAGGAGCTACCACAGAACCGCTCCCCCTGCTTAAGTCGTCTTTTACTCGCCCGGGAGATCAGGGCCGCAGGACAATCTTTGTTCCCCGGATTGCATGGTGGTCGATTGGGAATAAAGAACTGGTAGTGTGTAAATAAGACAGGAGCTTCTTGCTTTCTGAACTTTAGCGGATCATTTGCGTTGATTCAATTCATTTGTCAGTGTTTAAATCTTAAGTGTTCTGATGTAATAGATCATGACTTTGTACTTGACAACGTGTGTGACGTTTTAACTTTGATTCCATTATGGATTCTTAACAACTTAACTTTTATTATGGAATATGGATAAGAAAATGCTTACCTTGCTCGTGAATCGTGTTCAAGATGGTTCTGCAGTTTTAAACTAATTTAAAGCGGAAGCTTGAGCTTTCTCCTTATTCTTCTAGCTTATTCCTCCACCGTAACTTCTGGAAAAGCTTCTTCACTAGGCTGATAGTTTTATGACTTCCCTTCTCCCCCCCCCACCCGCCTCCTATTGTAGCTTTGTGAGCCCCCTTACTTTCAAAATTTTCCTTTATTTGCACATGCTCGGGGGCCGCTACACTTAAAAAAAATGAACGTGAGCGCTGATGATGAAAAAAATAAGCCAAGAAACGTTTGTATCGATGACCTGCTGAACGTTCTGAACGTTAAAGTAAATTTACCAATTGAGATTCATTTAAAATACAAATTTTTATTACTGCAAATTGCTTTCTAATTAATGTCATGTAAACATAATATTTATACAAATAGATAGGCACACGTGAGCAATACATCGTAGGGACCTATACCTTCATAAATCCTATACGGTCCGTCCGTAATTCAATGTAACTTTAGCTTCATGTACATGTAACACACTGACAGTTCAAAATTGCAAGCTAAAATGGCAACGTTACATTGTCTTAGGGCCAGTCATTCAATCGAGTTTTGTTCAAAGAATACCAGATCCAGATTAGATTAGTCAATAAAAGAAAGCTGAATTTTGATCCAAAATCTGATATAAGCGATCTGATTGGGTCGTGAAATCATTTTTGCACTGTGACTATTAAAACACAACATTCGTGTGAACAACAGTGGTCCTTTAAGTAGAACGGAGTCTAAAAATACAATTATGGTGAGGTACGGTAATTTTGGTTAAGGCTTTACACTTGCTTTGTTTTTCTTTAAAATTATATACTACTTCATCCAATATCATTAGGAGCCAGCACCCGCGCGCAGATTGAATGATACACTTTCGTTCTGTACATAGCAAGTCCTTGTAGAAAATAGCATAATTACGACCCTTGATAACAATTTTTAAACAAAATATCACGTGTCGTGACATTGTGACAACCATTAGATCGCACTTCAACTAAACACTCGCGCAGAAACCGAAACCCAGAAACCGAAACCGTGCAAATTCTAAGCTTTCCAAGGGGTCTACTGGAATGGCAGCTTTAACGAACCACACGCACAATGTTTGCCACTTTGCGCAAGCGACTATACTTCTTAGGCGTTCAAGCCTCACAATTGATATAAATAACGATACTGGGAGTCAGTGGCGTAGCGTCGGGGGTCTACAGGGAGCTTAAAATGTGGAGGGGCCAAGAGGGACTTACATGTAAGAGGGACTGGAGAGTCCCTCTTTGCCCCTCTAGAATGTATTTTTGCCCTCATATATGTAGGCATGTATATTGCACTTGTAACGCACCAAAAATATGTCATGCAAACGGAGATAGAAAAACATAATTTGCTTGAATCGTAGGTGCGGGGTAAGAATATGCTCATATTCTTCTTTGTTTCTTAATATTGTGAAAATTGTCCCACCATTGAAGAACAAAGTAATTTGTAGTTTTAAACCTATTCGCTTTAGACATAAAAAATATTTCGAGGTAAGTTGCAGTGTGCCGCATGCCAGTTGTGCTATTTAAGCAGGCACATTGGGGCACACACATGGGTACATTGCGCATGGGCACATTGCGCATGGGCACATTGAGCATGGGCACATTGTGCATGGGCACATTGCGCATGGGCACATTGCGCATGGGCACATTGCGCATGGGCACATTGCGTATGGGCACATTGCGCATGAGCAATTGCCCACATGAACTGTAACATTATATTTTAATGGATCGAGCTATATGCCCCATGGCGTGCCAAATTTGCTCCTTTAGTACCTCATGGCCTTTCTCTTGAAGAATCCCTGCTGGCCGGGGCACAAAAAATTCGCTTGCAGCCAAGAGTTGCCCGGGCGAGGCATAAATGGCAACTAAAGAAAGGGGAGCAGTTCTGAGCCGACTGTCTTGCGCAGAACCAGACTGTACAAGTCTTTGTGCTACACACGATTCCTTAAACTACCAAAAAATTCTCTTGAAGGTTAGCATCCTCCCCCCTCCCCGTCTTGAGGGGCACGTTATGCCACAATGTGAACAAAATCGGAAAAACAATCGTACCATGCGACCAACACGCAATGGGATACAGTCATGGTATGTGTTCTACACTAAAATAATGGGGTGAGTCAGACGCATGGCGCATCTGACGATGCTATACCAACACAACTAAATCGGTTATATCACCGACACAAGTATATCAAGGGTATATCTGCAAGCAATCATTTGAGGGTTACATCTGCAAAGCAATTGTATCCGGGTTATATCAGCAAAGCAACTATCACGGTTATATCTACGAAGCAATTACATGTACGTGAGGAATTCATGTGCGAAGCAATAGTCAGTAATATATCAGAATATATTTGCAACATGATTCAAGGATAGAGGCTATACTCGTTTAACTCCATGATATCATCTTTATACGTTCTCAGATATTCAAAACCAGGGGGCTCATTTACGTAGATATCTTATGACAATCTTAGTCGTAAGATTGTCTTAAGAGAATCTTTGGCAAATCTTATCTTTTTTATTGGAAACTCCACACGGTTGCGCGCAAACCGAATGATGACGTCACGGCGCTCGGCGATTGGATTTTATTCGTCTTAAATTTCAGTTAGGATAAGATTTCAGAAAATCTTAGGAAATGTACGTAAATGAGGCCCCAGGGCAAGAAACTTGTTTTTCAACTAAGATTGTTTTATTTTGTTTTGCTTTTTTGTGACTTTTTACATCATTGATTTTTGTGATCTCATTTATTTGCATTTGTAACAAATACGACATGGCTCACAATGATGATATCCACAAATACGACATGGCTCACAATGATGATATCCACAAATACGACATGGCTCACAATGATGATATCCACAATTACGATATAAATAATTAAACCGGGACACAAATGCAAGCGGTGCAACAGTTACCCAGATGTTGATGAACGGATGTCCAGATGAAAACCAGCCCCCTAGAAACACTGAAATAACTCTGCCACAAGCGAACAGATTAGGCCAAAATTTTACACACAACAACCGTAACCATATAACACAAAAGTGCCAATTTGTTAAGAAATGTGAGCTATGCTGTCAAAATTATAAGGCTTTATAAAAAATGCAAAAAACACAAAGTTGCAAAGGATTGATTGCTATAGTCAGTCAGAAAAAACCCAGAAAAAACGATTCAGTCACAGCTCTCGTGGACTTGATCCTCCCTACTCCAAACGACATACATGTAAGATGTGGACGCCACTGTTCGATCGCTTGATCGATGATCTTGCAATAAAACGGAATGACTCGGACTCTAACCGGACTCGAGTGATTGACGTCATAAATAAGAGGATGATAAACACACAGACACACACATGCGCGCTCATTTTGCGTTCGCATTCCCCGCTTACGCAGGCGTAGACCATTTGCAGCCATGGACACCCGCCCTCCACTTTATCCTATCCGTCGCTTCCTCACGTTTAATCCATTAGATTTAATATCATTAAGCTTATATCTATCTCTTAGCTTATATCCATTAAGCTTTTCTACATCGTTCCGATCTTTCACTACAGCAAGCATGCAATGCCCAGCATCTAAGTCGGAAACTCTATTTTATCTGTACACTTTTATACACGCCCATAGTTTTGACAGAAGAGTTCTTATTTCTTTTCTAATCTACCTCACAGTCCATACATTTTCTCATTCAATCATCCGGTTCTTTTCTCAAAACATGCATCAGCCAGCTAGATAAACGTTTGTCAGTTAATTGGCGACAGCTGTTTGATCAAAAGAGCATCGATGGAGTAATCAAAGGGTGGCGTCTACCGTCCACGTATTCTGTCATGTGTCTGGCATGAATAAAGACACTTTTCAACATCAGCTGTACTCTTTGCTGCTTGACTGTAAGTGACAGCAAGCACGCAATGCCCAGCATCTAAGTGTGAAACTTTATTTTCTCTGTACACTTTTATACACGTCCATAATTTTGACGGAATAATTCTTATTTCTTTAAAAATTGGCATCTTGTTGTTAATTTGGCTGCTGTTGTTGTGCAAAAAATTCCAGGCAAATACGATCATGTTTGACAGAGTTATTTCAATGGTTGTAGGGGCTCATTTTTATCGGAACAATGTGTAGACGCAGTCATGCCTCGGACCAACGCATACGCAGTATTAGTATATACTCAACCTGGTATGCGTTACCTAGAAGTACGTAACTCGATATATGTAGCCTACCTAGTATATATAACCTCGTATACGAAACCAGTATGCAAAACTAAATATACGCAATACGGTACCCCTCGCCACATCCTAGCCTCCCACTTCCCACAACCCCCACTTCTGATCCCCGCATCCCGCTCGCCCCCTGGCTTACTCGAGTTGCATGTCTGGTCTGCCCCTGCCCCCACCTCATCGCTTCTATCCCTTCCACCCCAGCCCCCCCTCATCCTACTCAATCCAGATTTTGGGTCGGCCCCGTACCAGTCTCCCCTCAGTCCTACTCACAAATTGAGGGGGGTAGGCTCGATATTACCTAGAAGAGAGGGGAGGTAGGTCATGCCTCCCACCCCCCTGCCCCCTGCACCCTCCGACCCCTGCCGCCGCCCCATCTCCCTCTCTTGTCCTCCTGCCCGCCCCCAGCCCTACTCGAGCGCTGTCTGGCCGGCCCATGAGATCGAGGAAGCGGCCATTAGTGATCATGATCTGATACATATTGGCCATGCCTCCCATCTCCCAGTCGCCCCTCAGCCCCACCAGTCCCCGTACATATTGCCCTCACCCCATGCCACTGCCATCTGCCATCCACCGCCCCCTCCTGCTCTATGTCAGGCCTGCCAATAAGCTCAAGGAAGCGGTAGCTCGACACTTGTACTTGTTGGCCGCCCCCCATCGTCCCACCCCCCGCCCGCCTGTTCCCCACCCCCGCCCCCTGTTCTCCTATCCCCCCTGCCCCCTCCTACCCTACTCAAGTTCTATGTCGGGCCGGCCCATGAGCTCGAGGAAGCGGTAGCTCGACACCATGGTCTGGTACTTGTTCGCCTCGCGTTCCTGCTCCACGTTGCCGGGGAAGGCGTACGACTCTGGGAAGAAGACGGCCTTCTGGAGCGTGCGCATCTGTGAGCTGAGGAGCAGGAGCTCGTGGAGACCCTCGCGCGCGGGGGGCGTGTAGCCCTGCACGCACAGCACCTTGAGGCGCCCACACTCCTTGCACTCACGCGCTATCAGTACCTGCGAGTGACACAGTGACACAGCACTTATTGCACTCCTTGCACTCACGCGCTATCAGCACCTGCGACACACAATGACACAGCACTTATTGCACTCCTTGCACTCGTACGCTATCAGCACCTGTGACACACCAAACTCATTGCACTTCTTGCACTCACGCGCCATCAGCATCGGTGACACACCGCACTTCTTGTACTTCTTGCACTCTCACGCTATCAGCACATACAGCACACCACACTTCTTGCATTCCTTGCATCCCTTGCACTCATGCGCCATCAGCATCCACAACACACTGCACTCCTTGTATTCGCTCTATCAGCGAGTACAAGGCCACATTTTCACACCACATTTTCTGCACGAGTCTTCTGCATTCACGCGCTATCAGCATCTACAACACACCACAATTCTTGCATTCAAATGCTATCAGCATCTGCAACACCGTATAGTTATAAAAGTGAGGGCCAAAATGAATCAAATAATATGCACTGCTAAGAATTTAACAATGACCTTATGAGTAGGAAAGAAAATGAATTGTTTTGTTTTTTACAGAGTAATTTGGAGGGCCAAGAAAAGCATTCGTTTTGACATTGCGACTTTTGAGAAAGGGTCCGTCATCACCCTCTTAACTCGCGTGCTCTGCTCAGAGATCCACCTGAGAGTCGATGCTGAGCGAGCAGAAGGAGACGGACAGACAGGTGAGGTGTGGAATCTTCTCGAGCGCCGCCACGACGAGGTGGTCGCAGGCCGCCAGGTTGTTGCAGCTGAGGTTGAGCTCCCTGAGGCCTGCGAGGGGGCGCCACGCCGCCACGAGGAACACAAGGTCGTCTTCTGTCAGACGACAGTCCTTGAGGTTGAGGTACTGCAGGCGCTGCGTGAGGGCGCTCAGCAGGACTCCCAGGCGTCCCTACACAAGGACGCAGACAGGGATACGTACAAAGACATGGCCTGCCCAGCGGCAAAAGAGAGACACCGACACAGACTGAAGGCGCTGCATGAGGGCACTCAGCAGGACGCACAGGCGTCCCTGCAGTAGGGCAGGACAAGAACACTTACAGGAATACACAGGCGAACCTGCAGATGGACAGAGACAGGGACACTTACAGGGACACCCAGGCGTCCATGCAGCAGGACGAAACAGGGACACTTACTGGGACACACAGGCAAATCTGCAGCAAGATTGAGACACAGACACTCACCTAGACTCACAGGCAAACCTGCAGCATGCACAATGGAGACACAGACGCAGGGACACTGAGGCAAACCCGAAGCAGGACGGAGACACAGACACTCACAGTGACACCCAGCCTGCTCTACATCGGAGTGGAGACACACTCACAGAAGCACCCAGCCTGTGTTGCAGCAGGACTGATTTTATAATTATAACAATCACCGTTTCTGACGTTCATTCTAATGCGATACATACAGGCCTGTAAGGACATGTCCCTGATAATGCAGGTTAGACGCTTTATAATGACGCTGGGCTTTTATGGCTGGATGCTCTTCCTGTCGCCAACCAGAATAATTAATTATCCGGGACGATTATTATCAGCGAACGACACCTGTGTATTTAACAGCCTTCCTCAAGGGTCTGTAACGCATGGCTTCATAGTTGCAAGCGCCGGAACTTGAACCCAGATCTTCTGGACTCTTAGTGTGACAATGGAACCACTATACCACAGCGTTTCAAGAAGATACAGACGTTCACAAGGACACCCAGGCCACCATGCAGCCGCACGACAGCACAGGCACTTTGCTGAGAGTAAAATGAAGAGGGACTGTCAGATATGAATACATGTAGATATGTATATGTATATGTGCATGCACGTAGAATGAGAGAGGGATCTTGCAGTACACACTTCAAGGGTGCAGTAGCTGATATAGGTACAGAGAACCACTTACACAGAGAGGTACAGAGAGATATACTAAGACAAAGATGTACAATTAGAGGCACGGTTATCTCTTGCTTACATAGAGATCTAGAGGTACGGAGAGAGGTAGTCAAAGTTAAGTTATTTAGAGATACAGAAAGATACTTAAGAGATCTAGAGATACAGAGAGGTACTTAGAGATTTAAAGAGGTACTTAGAGGTCGAGAGATACAGAGAGATACTTAGAGATCTAGAGGTACAGAAAGGTATTTAGACAGAGGTCTAGTGGTACAGGACAGAGGTATGCTGGAACATATCTAGAGATAGAGAGGTACTTAGACAGAAATTTAGAGGTATGAAGACCTACAGGGTGGGGCAAAAAAACCGATACACGATTGCTTTTCAGGCATAACCATTACAATTTTTATCCAACTATGACCAAATTTCGCACACATTAGTAGCCATCTATTATCAACAGGTTTGCGGAGTTTGATTCAATTCTGTTCATTAGTTTCAAAGTTATGAGCTTTTGAGATAGACTTGTCTGACATCTCAGCGTAAAAAATGCAACAGATTGACTGGTAATTGCTAGTGCTTATCATGCAATGATTTCGGCTACGTAACGATTCAGATTCAAACTGCCTGTGTGAATGTGATCGCTGAGTGATGAAACTGACTTTAGAAACAGAGCAAAAGTTGAAAAGCTAAACTTTTTAGCATAGATAGGCCAAACAATGAGTAAATTAAGCAACAATAAATTTTAAACTAAGACGCAGACAAGTACATTTAAAAGGTTCACAACTTGAAAATATGTAACAGAATTATATCAAATTTGCAACGACCTTAACAATTGACAGATATTTATTTGTGCAAAGTTTGGTCATCATTAGAAAAACGTTGTGTTATGTATCCATAAAAGCATCAATTTGTTCAATTTTAAAACCAAGATATCAGACAAGTCAATTTCAAAAGCTTATAACTTTGGAACTGAATGACAGAATTTAATCAAACTCGGCAGAAATATTGAAAATAGATGGCTAGTAATGTGTGCATAATTTGATCATCGTTGGATAAAAAGTGTGATAGTTATGCATGAAAAACAATCATGCATCCGTTTTTTTGCCCACCCTGTAGATAAATATATATAGGTATACAGGGAACTTAAACAGATATCTGAAAGTACGGAGAGGGGCACCCTGAGGTTGCAGTAGCTGAGGTTGAGTCGCTGGAGATGCTTGAGACAGCAGAGCGTCGCGCTGAGCTGCTCCGCGATAGACTGATTCACCGTCACGTCGATGCAGTCGGGCAGCGACAGAGCGGACAGGTGACGCAGACCGCGCAGGCAGTCGAGCAGCGCGCTCACCCGCCCCTCGTCCAGCGACAACATGGCGTCCTCGTACTCAAAGTTTGTGATTTTCTGCACAAAGGAGCGAGAACAACTTGAAGTATAGTCATTTTAGAGGGAGGGTGGGGTAGCCTGCCGGGGCTGGTGTGATGGAACCTGAGTTTGCTTGATAACAACAGCAATAACAATAAGTTGATAATCATAATAATAATAATGGGTTTTGAGTCCGTTTCGGCATCTAGTGACGTCACCAGGGACCTCCCTTCGCCATGGGCGAAGGGAGGTTTTCATCATCCAACGATTGATGAAAACCCAAGACGAAGGGCTAGATAAGAGGGTGCAGGATGGCAGGTCAGAGCTTTGATTTCGTTTGTTTGTTTTTTAGTTTGATGCCTAGTCTCCTAGGCCTGACGTTAGTTGGGCCTAGATTTGCAAGTGACGGGGCCCCCGCAGATTCTGCACCGCTGTCATCATCTCCTTCTTTGGTTAAGTGTTGGCTTAATCTCTCCCTCCCCTTGAAGGCCCATCAGTCTAACAATGTACCTTTGTGGGGTCCGGGCACGTGCAAGCATGTGTCCGTGGATGCAAGCATCCAACCTGTGCTGGTACGGACAATGAGCGAAAAACGTAAATGATGATGACGATGACAGCCTCATGCTAAGTAATAATCCAATTTGGCTTTGAAAGCTGCAATCAAAGAAAGAGGATTAAGGAAAGAGGATTATCAAAGAAAGTGAAGTGATATTAATAGTTTCGAAAGAGAGAAGAAGACGGCATGGGGCACACACATCGGTGTGTATCACTGTTCAATGTCAAAGCATACGGGAGACTGAAGCCGCAGTGCTCTCCTTATCAATATTGTCAGTAATTCTACGGTGAAGCACAAAGGCGGTTCTACGTTATAGATAAGAGGGGATGCTTCCCCCCCTGCCAGTATGTCAAGTCTGTCAATGCAAAAGTAAATAAAGGTAGCTAAATGAGTGCTAAATTAGCCAAAGGAAGACACTCACTCCCCTCCCACCAGCACTAATCATTTAATCATCCTCCGCCACCAGCATGATGATCAAATTTTGAGCAAGTTTAGTGGATCGTGAAATTTTTTGTTTCTACACCCCCCCCCCGGGTCTACCACTCCTGGCCAGTGACTACCACTCCTGGCCATCACTTGGGCACCCCAAAATCATTATTACCCTCCTCCGCAAAGAAAAACTTTTAGAACCGCCCCAGGTGAAGCGATGCAAGCGGTGCTGACGTTGGTATCGAGTGTGAAGCCGAGACAGTCGGGCGCGAGGTAGACGTCAGGGACGGGCTTCATCCACAGCCGACTGCACGCAAACTTGAACGGACTGTGGTGCTGCAGACATAGGCCTATCGGCACATCGTCTATGATCACGTGCAGGTCTAGGTAGATCGTGATTGGCTCTGCACAGACCAATCACAACGTTTATGTAGGTCCAGGTAGATCGTGATTGGCTCTACACGGACCAATCACAACGTTTTGTAGGACCATATGCAGGTCCACGTATATCGTAATTGGCTTTGCACGGACCAATCATAACGTTTATGTAGGTCCAGGTAGATCGAGGTTGGATCTGCACGGACCAATCACAACGTTTTGTAGGCCAACATGTAGGCCTACATTATATATATCTCTTTTATTCACACACAAAGTGTAGAATCAACAATCACACAAACAAATACACAGCAAAATACAAGCATAAAGAAGCACAACCTGAAGCAAAATGCGTATTATTGGATGCATATTGACCAAAATGCATAATAAAATTACGCAAACATCAGATCCAACATTGGCAGGTGTATAGCGAAAAGGTTCATCCACAACGCCTCTGTAATCAAATACAGAAGCAGAGTTCCAATGATGATTTCAAGATATCATTCATTAAATGCTTAAAATTATGCATAACTGTGCTTTCAGATAAATTTTATTGACTGCATAACAATGCATAGTCTTCGTCCCAGTTAGGAAGATAATGCAATATGCTATTGCTCATATTCTCAATGTTAACCAAAAAATTTAATTTTTGTGAACATCAACAACTGAACTCAAAAGCAAGCACCCCGTATAATATTTACACTGTCTGTTGATTACTGTTGTCAAGCACATTAAATAACTAACGGCCTTTTTATAGTCCAATCTGTTAATGTCCATGTTTTCACGCAGGTTTAGACGTAAGCGCCCTGAATAAATAAGTTTTTACAGCCGAATGCCCTTCCTGACGCCTACCAAACAAATAATTATATAGCACGGGGTTAGCAGCTAGCGACACTTGGGTGTTTAGCAGCCTTGCTAAAGGGTCTGTAACGTCATGGTTTCACAGTTGCCGGCGCGGGGACTTGAACCCTGGTTCTCCGGACTCAGAGTCCGACGCCTTAACCACTACACCACAGCATCTCGCTGTGGCAATAAATATTTTATGAAACGCTTGTGTGTAAACTCTATCAATGTTATTTAGGCTTCTTTTACTCCAACAGAGCGCTTCAGTAGCATAGGTAACGATAGGCACACAATAAGAGTTGATGAGCGAGCACAGCAGCGCTGAGAGGAATTTTATACTATTTTGCCAAATATCCCGTTTATTGCTCTGAAGTATTTTTGTTCTTAAACTGAAAATTGTATGACTTTTTTTTAACAGAGCATACAGCGACTCCAAGATATTCAATGTCATTCTTCCAATTTAATCGCTCATTATTTATTGTTATTGTACCAGTGCTTGCAGTGTGTCTCTCACTAACTCTCACACAACCTGATTTTTTAATGTTAATTTGCATGCCTAATGCACCACACTCACTGACATACATGTACAGGCCAACCATGGGTTTCATGTGGGTCAATGAAATTGATAGCAAAATAAGATCGTCCGCATATATCAGAGAATTGAGGCATATTCGTGTGACATAACATCCTAGCTTGCTGTTTTCGAATTTAATGAGAACATCATTAACAAAAACAGCAAAAAGAACTGGTGACAGAATATCCCCTTGTCTCACCCCACTATTGATTTTGCTAAATTTAAAAGTGCTGAATCTTATCCAACAGCGTTGTACACTTTCCCATACCATTCAACAAGAATGTGCACAAAGCATGCAGGCACATTTCTATTCAATAGTTTATTTAAAAGAGTATAATGATTCACTCTATTGGACGCTTTGGTAAGATCCAAAGTATATATATTGATGGTCATCGTCACGGTCATCGCGCTTCGCTGACCGTGACTTCTATTGTAAGCATGTATTCTTGGCGTACTTCTCTGCAATGACTGCAAGTGTTTAGGCCGTCCCGGTTTACTCACTAATACCCGTACCCACCATTGTGAGTTAACCTCGAGTTGGCTCAATCGGCGGATTGAGTGACGTCACGCTGAGCATAGGAGATTGACAATCGTCACTCTCAACTCGCCGATTGACCAACTCGAGGCTAACTGGCAATGGTGGGTATGGATATAAGTACTGTGACCGGATAGGCCATGTACAACGTACGCGCATGCAATGCTAGCTCTTGGCCAGTCGATTCGTGACGTCAGGAAGAAGGGGTCAAGACAGAATTTATTCACCAGAGACAGTATACATGTTACAGTATACAGATTACACATGTACATGTACGACCTCCTGGTAGGCTGTGCATTGAGGGGTATGCCCATTGACAACTATACTATGTTATTGATACAGATACTTATATAAGCCCTACCAAACGCTGAAAAATGCTATCAGAAGATTAACTTTTAAGTTAATCCACAAACTTTTAAGAAATCCACATGTTAGTTTCAACATCTTTTACCTAAATTTATATTCAATTTATATACATGTAAATATAGCTCAAGATCACCATGCAAACGTGTGTCATGATCATGTACTTGCAGATTCAAAGTAAAATAATTCCCATATGCAGGTGGAATCAAATCCTTAAAATGTATAAATTTAAGTACTAACAATTAGCAATCCTGCCCCTGCTAGCAGCATTGGGCAGGTTGGGCGCCAGGAAGGGCATCCGGTCTGTAAAAAACCACCGCTCCAAACGACAGCCATGGACACACAAACAGGTTTAGTAGTTTTAGTCGGGGCTGACCCCGGACCGACCCCGGACCGTCGACTGATGATAAGGGGCACAGCGCTGGGGCTGGCCCAGGACCAGTGCTAGGTAGAGACCAGGGGCGTGGGAGGGACGAGAAAAAGGAAGAGAGGGGTTCCTATTAGGATGGGCAGTGTAAGAAGTGCAATGTTAGTGAGATATGGGCAATGTAGGCCGATCAAGAGGCCCGATTTGAGCGGGCAGAGATGAGGATGGTGAGGTGGATGAGTGGAGTGTCACTGAAAGAGAGAAAGTATAGTGTCGATCTGAGAGCTAGAATGGGGTTGGAGGCAGTGGGGGAGGTGATAACGAGAAACCAACTGAGATGGCTGGGCATGTTTTGAGAAAGGAACCGGGATGATTGAGTACGGAAATGTATGGATTATGAGGTAGCTGGGAAGAGATGTATAGGAAGATCGGAAACGATGTGGAAAAGCTTGACGGAGAAGGATATGAAAGCTAAAAAATTGAGACGCAGGGATGCGACGGATGGGATAAAGTGGAGGGCGGGTGTCATGGCTGCAAATGGCCTATCCCTGTGTAAACGGAGAATGCGGCCACAAAACGCGCGTGTGTGTGTGTGTTACGTACTAACAATAACAGCAGTCCTTTATACAAAAGATCAATGGTCAAGGCGTTACATGCGGTATATAGCCTACTGTGATACCGGTGTATATATCAGTGCTTCTAGCATAATCCCTAACAATATATTTTTTTTAACACTAAGTTTTTCTAAATAAGTTTAATAAGTGAAGCTCAAGTCCATACAATATGTGTGAGTGAATAAGTGTAAAGTAAAAATTTTTGAACTGTTTGGTTATGGGCTGTTAAAAAAATTCAATACAAGCAAAGCACTAGTGAACTGTATCCAATCCCTCTACTAAAATGCCTAAAGTGCAGTAAAAATAGATGATACTTTGATCTCTCGGCCTAACACGCGCACTGGTATGAGGGAAGGCTGTCTACTATCGCCTTCTCTCTTCAACCTCTTCCTTGAAAATATCATGTCAGAAGCTCTAGACGAGTTTGAAGGATTAGTATCCGTCGAAGGTCGAGAAATCTCAAATCTGATTATATTGAGTTGTTGACAGTATCAGGGCAGAAATTAATTGAACTAACATCCTGTGTAGACAAGACTTGCGCCAGCCCATGGGATGGAAATTAGCACAGAAAAGAGCAAAGTAATGAGCATGGGAACAAAGGCAGTCCAGCCATGGGTGAAAGTAGGGGGAAAAATACTTAAGCAGGTGGATTCTTATAGATATTTGGGATCCTTAATCACAGAAGACTGCCGGTCTGACTCAGAATGAAACCAAGAATTGCCAAAGCAACCGCAGCTAGAATGAAACCGGTACTTCAAAATAAATCTATTGCAATACAAACTAAAATAAGACTTCTGAGAGCAATGGTAATAGCCACGTCTTTATACAGATGCGAATCGTGGACCCTCTCAGCAAATACAGAGAGAAGAGCAGAGGCTTTCGAATTCAGATGTTTCAGAAGAATCCTCAAGGTCCCATATACTGCTCACCGCACAAACGTCTGCGTCAGAGAAGAAATCACGGAGATCATTGGCCAACACGAACCACTTCTGACTGCGGTGAAGAGGCGGAAAATGGAGTTCTATGGACACACAAATAGAGCTGGTAGTCTCGCGACTACAATCCTACAAGGAGCGGTGGATGGAAAGAAGGGTAGGGGCAGACCGCGTACAACCTGATTGAAAAACATAGCTGACTGGACCGGTATGAGCCCAGACAACCTACTTACGTTTTCTCTGGAGCGTGTCAAATAAAAGACGGTCCTCAACACTGTACAGCATGACGCCCCTACGGTCGACAAGACCATGGGATAGGCGAGACGACAAATTTTTTAGAAATGGTCAGGACTATGTATCTTAATTTGTAAAATATTCCAATATTTCAAGTATCTTCTTGTACCTATAATCAATATGTTCGGTCCATCTTAAATTATCATTTTATCACCATTTAACGTGATCCCTAGATATATACTGAAAGCAAGCTGATTGATCATCAATCCATTTATAAATAGGTCAACAGGCTACTATTTTCCCCACAGATAGTTAGATCTGACTTGACGTACATGTATTATAGTATTGGCAAAAAGACGTTCGCTGTTGGGGCGGACCTTGGACCATGATGGATGGACGGACGATTTCGGGGATAAACTGCTGATAATGACGTTAGGGGTTAGTGGTTGGGGATTTGTAGTTATGGGCTAGTGTGGGTGTGGCCGGCACCAGGACGGATACCAGGAGAACCCGTGCTGGATCCGCTTGTGTGCAATTATCCTACAGAACTTACACAAGGTCCAAAATTATAGTTTTTTGTCTCAAATTCTCATACAAATTTTCGTGTTTTAAAGCATGTACGGCATTGTACGCCTTCCATTGAAATAACACCAAAAACTGCAGCAATGCAGAAGAAAAATACAAAAATGGCACGAACAAGCCAGAGAAATCAACCAGGCGCTCTGAATTTTTCACCCTGCCGTGCCCTCCCTTACGTGCCCCCTTTCATTCCGCCGTGTACTTGTATGTGCGGCGGAATGAGTTTGAGGCCTACATTTAACAGCGCAATTAGGTCTACACTTTTGGGAAAATCGAATAATCTAGATTCCAGAAATTGAAACCAACAACAATCAGGTCATTTCCTACAAACTCGGCTACATTGAGTTCGTCCGGTATGGAAACGCCGTAAGCAGGGTGTCTATAAAAGAACAACCTCCTAACAACAAAGTCACATTTTATTATGATATTTAAATATAGTCTAACATTTAATACACATTCAATGGTTATTTATTCTAATGCAGAGTCCACATTTTAAATTAAACGAAGCGTGAAAAGCCATGAGTTATTGGGGTCGCCTTAACAGGAGTTGAAGTTCATGTTACGTGTAGGCCTCAATTAACAATTTACCGTTGTGAAACTTCAAAGCAGATCATGCCTGGCTATATGTAGGCCTAGTAACGTTTCATAACATTTCTTCAATAACTGCAAAACGCCAAAAGCGTTGTCAATTAAATTGTAGCCAATTTAACTTAGCCTGATCTTTACTTCAAAATTCTACCTGTTATATGTTTCATGAGCTTTAAATATATAGTCCCACGAGTCGTCAAAGTTGTCCTACAAAAATGGGGGACGAAAGGTGGGCGAGAGAGCGGAAGGAGAGATA
>JAQIWG010001534.1:0-24084 GCA_034695025.1 Chamaedrilus cognettii
CTGTACTGTAATTGTACTGTAACTGTACTGTAATTGTACTGTAATTGTACTGTAACTGTACTGTAATTGTACTGTAATTGTACTGTAATTGTACTGTAACTGTACTGTAATTGCATCAGTCATTGTAATTGCATCGCTCTAATTGAGAAATTAAGCTTGTACAGCTTGAACGAGATGCCAGTATGCTAATAATAGCGTCGAGGAGTAATTTAAGAATATTATATGTCTCTTTGTAGCAAACTATAGAACAACCTTGTAATTGTATGAAATGCAGCCAGATACTAGGAGTAATAACCTAAATTCCTCGATAATAATTTCCTACAAGGTCTATTTGTATATTCAATGAGCAGCATGAATAGAGCGTGCAGTTAGAGTAACCTGTTACTCAAAACAACCTACGCACAATTTTTTTTGAAAGTTCTTAAGAAATTCTTAGGAATATCTTATTCCCTGTTATTAAAAAATCCACACCGCCACGAGCAAAGCAATAATGATGACCTCAGGCTGGTTGGTGAATGGATTTAATTATTGTCAAATCTGACTTTGGAAGAAAGTTAACCATATCTTAAGAATTATTCGTGAAACAGCCCCTGGGGTTAAATTCATTGCGTTCAATCAGGCTCACCGTTGCGACTGATATCAAATTCCTGTAGATTTGCGAAGTTGCTGACTTCAGGAGAAAGCCGATTAATTTGATTGTCGCTCAGCGTTAACTTTCTCAGTTGTACTAGCTGGAAGAAGGCCTAGACAATAGACAAAATATACATCTAAGATATGCATCTTACGAACATATAAGACATATGACATACCACATGATTATATATATATAGGCTACATTAAAAGTTACAATACAGTACTCTACACTACAAACAATCCTATCCCTAAAAAACACCTTTTATTTCACTACAAATATTGACTGTGAAATAAATTCATGCAACTTGGTGCAAGTCAGCATCTTTAAATAAATTCACACAATTTCCATGCATTTGTTACAAATTGACACCAAATCACGAACATAGATTTAGCAGCCAATTAAATAATTCGGCTCGACAGTGCCTACAACTGTTTTCGAAAAAAATGTAACATTCTATTTTTATAATTCTTCATGGGTCCAATTACGATGATTTACGAATTGTCATAGGGGGCCTGGCCTGACGGTAAGGTGTCCCACATGTTTTCGGTAACGTCATGCATTTTCTAAACAGAAATTCACCCATTTTGAAGATGGGATCTCATTTAACGCTTCGCAACTATCAAGAACTCCATTAACCCGCTCACTTTAGGAAGCTCTCGAATTTGATTCGCGTCCAGTAGTAGTTCCTCAAGAGTCCGGGCGTAACGCTGCAGCTCCGGGGGAACCGCAGTTAGGCTCCGGTGTCGCTGATCGACATAATCCACTTCGCGATTGCACCCCTTCCAAAACGGCATACACTTCATCGCGGCCAATTTATTCGCGGTCGATTACAGACAAATATGAAACAAACGGGTAAATGTGTTCGGTAATTGTTTCAGGATTTAATTAGGCGGAGAAGTTTATCTTTATTTATTTTTGGGATGCAAATATAAATGATAACATTCCACGGCCATCTTTTTTCTCAGTATCTTTACAGTACATTGACCGCCATTATCATTTTCGTCATACAAGATTTTAACCAATGGGAATGCTAAGTTATAATTAACAATTAGCATTTTTGTTAAAGCGCAGTAGTAATTGGCCTTTGTTAAAATATTGAGGTTATTGACTGTGTCCGTTAGTTTGACTACTTGTTGACTCGCAGCAGCTGCAGGTGCCGGAATGTGGCCATTGAGTGTAGTTTATTGTTTAGCCCAAAAGTTTGTTGTTTTAGCCCTTGTCTTTGTTCAACGTTGTCGTTGTCTTAAGGCTTGTTGCTAGACCTCGATTTGAAGTGCGATTTAGCAATCTGCGAATTAATTTTTTAAATCGCACATTTCTGCGATTTGAAGTGCGATTTAACGGCCAAGACATCAGAACGTCAGTTACGTTTCAGGATTCAAATTTCCACGAAATTATTGAACATTCACCGCTATTGACACGTATTAACACGATTCGGGCCTTCCGGAACGCTCCTAAAGACCAGAGTCGAGTAATATTTTAGCGCATTTGCTAAGTCGCACTCAAACCGATGAAAATTGTCGAGTAATCCAAATATTTAAAACTGCAGTTTATCGTAAACTACAGTTTGAGTAATGTGCGATTTAGCATATTTTCAAATCGAAGTCTAGCAACTAACCGTTAGTATAGCCCAAAATTTATCAGGGTGCCTTCCCCCCAATTATTTTAATTTTTTACAAAGACCTGGGGTATAATCAGAAATAGGGGGTAATAAATATGTGAATTTCATATAATCGTGAACTTGATGAAGTTCTTGCATGTATGGATTTTAACGAAATGAAAAATTTAATAATTTAAAAACTGAAAATTTGCGTCTATAAACTGTCTGTTCAGGCAGCGTGTGTAAAATAACTTCAAGTGGAAGTTATAAAGGTTGATTTTAATAGACTGAATATTAGACATCTAATCTCTGAAGGCAAGGAAAACTTGCATTTTATAGACTTCAAATGGATCCAAGCTTTCGCACATGAATGCTGTTGAAGTAACTAAAAATCCTAATCAAAAAACAAAAAAAAACCTGACATGGAACCTAGTCAATAAAGAGAACTGCAGAAGATGCGGTATTAAGTTTGAAAAAATAGATACATGGGTATGATCCGATTTGCCTCATAATCTTGTATTTATATGCTACTGCCGTGTAATTATGCATTTTATAGTACTTTAGTGCGTTTAGCACACCGTTGGTTTGATATAAATTTTAGATTCAGACTTTTCAATTTTCCTCTGCTAGTTGTTAAATGCAGACTGCAGACTATTAGAAGAAATGTCTTCTTCGCTTGAGTCGGACTTCAGCGATGTTCTCTCTCAAGGCACAATGGACGTGCTGATGAGCACCCTAGCTAACAGCCAATCCAGGTAATATGATGTCTAACTTTGTTATAACTGAAGCTGTAACTCTGGATTGAGGCTCTGAATTCATTTTGAACAATGTAAGAACTGGTATCTATGTTAGTAATTATTTTTGTGCTATTCATCTCTGCAATCTTATCATGTTGGTTTTTAATGCTGATGCGATCGTATATGTATTTGATTTGTAGAGCTAGCCATATTTAAAATTCAATAAAAAATTGCTAAATCTGACAATAATTGCGCTAATGTTACAGCGGAAGCTTCACTGACATTATGCCACGGGTTCAGATGGAGGTGGAGCAGGGCTCACTATTACTGGCAGACATTGAGACTCGCACCAGCGCTCTGGTAAAGGAGATGGCCGAGGCTGGTACCAGACTAGAGGAACCAATTCCGATGCCTATGGCTATGAACCTTGCAAAGAACTCAACGCCTCGTGAGGTTGTTCTTTTTACAACGCCAGTTTATATAACTGTATATATTTTTTAAACTTCAATTTCAAATTCTCTACTGCACTCCACCCTAATGGATGATTATTTGCAGGGCTGACAAACTTTGACCTCCTTTGCCAAGGGTGCACGAAGTGACTCGAAAATCTTTGCTCATCCCCAGAATCGAACCGACGCATTGTCGAGCTCATAATCCGAGCTCCACGACTTAGACCACTCGGCCACAACGCTTTAATGCTACATAGATATCGTTTTTTATTTTCATAATGACATAGTATTCTTCATATTGTGTAAATGTTATACTTGTCCCGATGGTTTATATAATGGTATTAACTTATTTATTTGCCACTTAGGCAGGAACACAAAGTGAAACAATGAAAGAAGCAAAACTACCAAAAAGCAGAAGAACTACTGTAACGGCAAGCTCGAAAAATAGAGGAATGCAAAAAAACGACATAACGCATGCATACATTGGTAATATGACACAGGTGTTATTACGCCGTGTGATTACATTGATAATTGAAGGGGTTAGAGCGTGTACCACGTAACTCGAGTAATATGGTTCATGCCTGAAACGGGTTTAAACGCCTTACAATTGAGCGTTCTATAACGTATAAAAATTTTGTGGCGATTGGATAAGTAATAAAGAAGTTTTTCAGCGCGTGTCCCAGACGACTGCAGTAAGCGTATACATGCCCGCGGAAATCTTTACACGCGATTTACTCGGTTCGTGTTTTTGGCCGTAATGCGGTGCACGCACTAAGCCCTTCAATTACATTTATAATTATTTATTATATTATTGTCATTTCGATGTCTATTCTAATGCAATGCAGGCAAGCCTGTAACGCCGTGTCTATGTTAACGCGGTCGAGAGGTTTATCTCGGAGCCGGATTTTGACAGCCTGATGCCCCTCCTGTCGCCGACCAGAGTGATAAATTGCCCTAGACTGTTTTTGTTATTAGTTTTACCCCGACAATTTTTGCTTTTAGGATGAAGCTAGTCTGGCTGGCAATGCGCTACAAGTTGAGACTAGCAATCACGCCGAAGCCTCAACCCATAGCACCTTCCAGGTATAAAGATAAGCTCTAATCTGCTGCTTAAAACTTTACTCGAAAGTTTTTGATGGATGTTTGCTCATAGTTTTTTAAACCTCTTTAACTAACTTTCTATCCTTTTAGTCATCTATTCTGTTAATAATAATAATAACAATATTGGACTTATGGTCTGTTTCGGCGTCAAAACACAACCTAATGGTTAATGTCAATGTTTCCGCACGGGTTAGACGTTTGCGCTCTGGTGAGGTCTGCTGGAGCCGGGTTTTTACAGCCGGATGCGCTTCCTGATGCAAACCAAATAAATAATTATCTGGCAGGGGGTTAGCAGCTAGCGACACTTGTGTGTTTAACAGCCTTGCTGAAGGGCCTGTTAGCCATGGCTTCATAGTTGTCGGCACTTGGACTTGAACCCAGATCTCTGGGATTCGTGCCCGACGCCTTAACCGCTACACCGCAGCGCCTCACTGTGGTGTAGTCTAGTGTAGTGGCGAAAGTGTCAATTTAACTGATGATTTCTACGATGTCAATGAAATGAATTTTTCAACTGTAGATGTCGAAAAGGCAAAATACATAATTTAAACGAGTTTAAAGAACAGAACCGTTTAGCGCTATTGCTGACGCGATGAATGCCGCAATTGCAGCTTGGCATATATATATGTGTATATATTATACGATATCAAGATTTGTAGGTGTAATTTAGTAATAATTTGTGTATGGAGCTTTATTGTATTTTTAAATGTTCAAAGCCGTGAGCTATATTATTACGCTATTGCGCTTATGTTCTTCGTGCAGTGAAGTGGCGTGAACCAGCAAAAGGGTTAAACCACTAATTTTATTAGGCGCGTTATATACTAAGCCGAATTTATGAATTATGCGTATGTTTTTCCGGCGAAGGTGTTTCCAGTCGTGTATCAGCTGACACTTGCCTCGCAGATTCCCGTTTGGTAAGCAAGTTTTCGGCAAAAGTAGCTGCTCTTTGCCGTGAATCTTTTCATTGTTGATGAGCTTTGAGATTTAAATTAATTTTTTCTCATCAAACAATAGTGTATTTAGCAATCTTGCAGACTAATTATTGATAGTTTAAATTTGATCTCGTTGTTTTGGGTGCTGCTTAAGTTGCGTTTACAACTAATTCTAGAATTTCTGGCCCGTGTTAGCCGTGCAAGGCTGATAGCTGTCTTTGTTGTCTAATCTGTTAATGTCCATGTTTTTGCACGGGTTAAATGTTTGGCGCTCTGGCGAGGATTGCTGGAGCTAGTTTTTTATGATCGCATGCATTTCGTTACACCAACCAAATAAATGAGTTTTCTGACAACGTGTTAGCAGCTAGCGACACTTGCGTGTTATAAATTTTCTTTATATTTCTTTCTCTAAGTACAATCCTTGGAGTTAAAAAATGCAGAAAAAAAGATATTATTAAACATTGGCATAATATTTCGCCCGAAACATAACGGGGCAGTGCTGTCTAAAATTTAAGACATAGAATATCAGTGACTTCCGTGTATATAGAATATTTGTTTTTATATTTTTGTCTGTGTTCGTTCAGTGCACCACTAGCCGACGAGTTTGAACTTGCAATATCGGTTGAAGCTCAGAGCAAGGTGACCAAGTCTTGCAACTGGACGGTACTTATCACTTCTTATTTCTTCTCTCATTTTAAAGGATATATTATGTATAGAAATCAGGCTATTCTGCCAAATTTGTCAATTGTAATTTGTGCAGCACTTGAAATAATTCAGTTGATGTCCACTTTGACAGCAATAATTCAGTTTTTATCAATAATTTAGTTTGTATCAATAATTCAATGTATCAATAATTCAATGTATCAATAATTCAATGTATCAATAATTCAATGTATCAATAATTTAATGTATCAATAATTCAATGTATCAATTTCGACAGCACTTGCAATAATTATGTGTATTTGACATCAATAGTTATGTTTATAATTACCTCAATAGTTATGTTTATAATTACCTTACGGCTGGTTGCTAAACTTCGATTTGAGTGCGATTTATGTGCGATTTAGTGACGTAGTCCGATTTAACGAAATTTTCTGTTGCTCGACTTTGATTTGAAGTGCGAATTAGCAATTTGCGAATTAATTTTCCAATTCGCACATTTCTGCGATTTGAAGTGCAATTTAACAGTCAAAACATCGGAACTTCAGTTACGTTTCAGGATTTTTTGAGCATATTTTCAAATCGAAGTCTAGCAACTAGCAGGAATAGATTCCTCTACAATCCCTGCAGGTATGAAATAAAAATAAAAATTTTAGAGTTACCGCGATTTTGACACTTGGGGGCTTACAATTTTTTTATGATCTCTGTGTATAAATGAAATATAAAAACCATCATCGTTTGCCTGCCCCAGTACTCGGAAACCCTCAACAAGCTCTGGGTGAAATTCGCTGCTGACTGCCCCCTGCGTTTCCGCGCGACCCCCCGCCGCCTGGCTCCCCCCCTAGCCGTGTCCTTGCCCCCCGGGACGATCCTGCGCGCGGCGCCGGTCTACCTAAAGCCGGAGAGCGCCGGGGACGCGGTGCGCCGGTGCCATCACCATGCGACGGCGCGCGATCTGAACGAAGACCACCCGGCCCCGGCGCACCTGTTGCGCTGCGCGAGGGGGCGTGGGGGGGGCTGGTCGGGGGCAGGGGGGGGGTGGGCGTCGGGGGAGAACTGGGTGAGGTATGAGGAGGACGAGCGGACAGGGTTCCATTCGGTCGTCACGCCGTTTGAACAGAGAGGTGAGTTGCACCAGCCCAGCTGCCAGTATCCCCTGCAGGCCAGTTAACAAAGAATTGGTTTGTAGCCCTGAGTTTTCCAGGCGAGTAGTAAAAGCAACTAAAGAGAGGCGAGCAGTCTGTGCGTAGCCCTACACACAGCACCGGACTATAATAGTCTTAACACTACACATGGTCCCTAAACTACAAAAAAACCAAAGAACCTCGCTGCCGGTGTCCTGAAATAGTCTCGCGCTCAAAAAGTCTCCCCCCAGAATTTTTTTTTCAAGACTTCTGATTTTTTAATGATGAACGTAATGCAAGCTACAAATGTGAAATTTGACACCCTTGTCGCTTGTACAATTATTTTCAATTTAGTACACTGTGCATCCCGATTTGTTGCTATACTGCCAAGTTTACCGGCCTCCAAGGTTGCTGCATTACTTTTTTTCCACCTTCTATATACGCGTACCACCCTGCATATTCTCTGCGAGTAGTATTCAAATCTGATCACTGCTCATTCCAGCATTCAAGATTTCTGATTGGCTAAAGCTTTGTTTTTCCCGCTTTCAGCTGATTTGTCTGATTGGCTAAGGCTTTGTTTGCCCCGCTTTCAGTCGATTTGTCTGATTGGCTAATGATTGTCTCCTTAGATTGGATCATTTTGTCACCCCTATGTGTCTGAAATAAACCCAGCCAAAATGTAACTAAACCCTGACCCTAAACTAACCCTGACGTTATTGTCTTTGTTTGTCTCGCTTTCAGCCGAGACGTCGGATTGGCTGACGCTCTGCTATCAGTTCATGTGCATGAGTTCGTGCGTGGGGGGGTTAAACCGACGCCCCTTTCGAGTCGTGTTCACCCTCGAGGCACCCTTGGCCCACGGGGATAACATGGTTATTCTCGCCGGAACGTTTCTCGAGGTCTGTATTTACGATCCTTTTTCTATATTTATTACAGGCGAGCGAGGCGCTGCGGTGTAGTGATTAAGGTGTTGGACTTCGAGTCCAGAGACCTCGGTTCAAGTGCCGGCGCCGGCAACTATGAAACCACGCGTTACAGGCCCTCCAGCGAGGCTGTTAAACGCGCAAGCGTCGCTAGCTGATAATTATCGTCCGGGGTAATTTATTATTCTGGTTGGCGACGGGAAGGGCATCCGGCGGTAATACCCCAACTCCAATACAAACGTCTAACCCGTGTTAACATGGACACGGCGTTACAGGCTTGACTGTAGCGCATAAGAATGCACGTCAAAAACGATGATGATTATGATTACTATAATACAGGAATAATGCTGTGATTGGTGTTGCTTAAGTCGCTGACTTTTCCGGCGTTAGTACTAAATAATATTGGCTATCCATTTAAGAGCTAGGCTGAGGTCTAGTGAGTGACGAGTATGATTTGGCATTTGACTCGCGTCTATTTCTGCATTGTTTTAAGAGTCATTTGTGCTCGCGCCTGCCACCTTTCGGCTTTATAATGTCCGGCACACGAAGTTAATCAAGCATTTTCAATTTTTTGGGATTGTTGTTGTTTGTTTATTATTGTTGTTGCCTAAATGTGGGAGGTGCGAGCACAAATGACTCTTAAACAATGCATCAATAAACGCGAGTCAAATGCAAAATCATTATTATTGTTTGTTAAAGTCGATGACTTTTTTTGTTATTATATTATCATAGTCGTTGTTATTATTATTGAGTTGTTGCTAATATTATTGAAGGTTAGAATTTGCGCGTGCCCGGGGCGCGATCGCCGTTCTGCAGAAAAGCAGGCCGCTGAACTGCACGCTGCTGCTCTTGAGCACGATAGGAGAACGGCGGAAAAACTGTCAGTCGAACAGAAGTACGCTTCAACACAGTCGCCGATTGTTCCCCCAGGGGTGGTCGGAGGGACAGGGGGCGAAGTACAGGGAGCAATTAAGAAAAGACGGGGGCGACCAATTATTCTTGGTGGGGGTGAAGGGAAGGGGGACATGGAGGAAACGGCGGTTAACAAAAGAGGGGGGAGTGTCGGGGATGAGGTGGGGAGTGTGGCGCTGGTGAAGAAACAGAAGGTGGACGAGGATGAGAGGGAAGTGTACAATGTAAAGGTGAGTCTGAGTGCAGTTTGATTGTTTCGAGAGCTCGCTGCTAAAAGTACGCATATATCAGGCCAGCCATTTACTGCCATCACTACACATAACGTCATCCCTTTTACTGTCAGAAGTGCACAGCATCATGGCTTCTACTGCCAGAAGTGCGTATAACGTCATCAATTATTTGCAGTTACAGTTCAGCGAATCATATCAGTTCAAGTTCAGTTGAGGGTCACTCATATCGGTTACAGTTCAGTTAGTTCAGTTACTTTCAGATAAAAATTCTAGTTCAAGCGCACGATTGACGTATAATTTTGATTCAAGTTCAGGTGCACGATTGACCTGTAATTTTGGTTCGAGTTCAAGTGCACAATTGGCCTGTAATTTAGTTCAAGTTGAAGCGCGCGAATATATCGCTGATGGTCTGATGTGCAGGTTTACGGGCGAGAGAGCTATGCGACCATTGCACTGCTGAGCAACGCGCTGCAGATAGCAGCGGCTGTGCCGCGCCACGAGCTGGACGGACTGGTCAAACAGGGCAGGTAAAAGTGCCAAAGAATTTGGTCTACTACATATCTTTAACTTTAACTTCAACTTCTCTACTGCACTCCATCCTAATGGATGATTTTTTTTGTAATAGTCTTGTTACTACACACAGTTCCTAGACTACAAAACACAAAACAGAAAATAACCCTTTGTGGCTACCTTCCAGGTTAATACTCAATGATTCTGCATGCTCCATCGATCCATCCAGTGGAAGAGACAATTCTTCCATGCGACCACCCTCGGCCGGCGCCCGGCAGGATGGGGAGTCGTTGAGGGATGAGAGGGGCAGCCTTCCCCAGGGGGAGAGCCTGGTGACCAGCTCACAGCCCTGCGTCAGTCGAACGCTTCAGTGTGGCGTGGAGGAGTCAATCTGTGTGATTAAACAGGAGCCCAACATCGCGAGGTACAGTAATTACTTCCCTTCTTCAACTTCACTACTGCAGTCCACCATAATGGATGATTATTAGCAAGAGGAAGAATTTAAACCACCTTTGTCAAGGTGGTCTGTGGTGTAGTGGTTAAGGAGTTTGGACTCAAGTCCCAGAGATCTGGGTTCAAGTCCCGGCGCCGAAGCCAGGTAACATAGAATTGGCTTGCAGCCCAAAGCTCTCCGGGCGAGTCGTAAAAGGCGACCGAAGGAGGGGAAGTGGTTCTGTGCGCAGCCCTCTGCAACCATACTAGTAGTCTTTGTTACTATACGCGGTCCTTGAACTATATCCCCACCCCACAACCGCAGCTTATGCTTGTACATTATGTCGCTTATGCATTTTCATGTAGCTTATGCTTCAAAGTACTTGTATGCAGCTGGTTGGCACGCCTGGGGCTCAGCGAGTGCCATCCACAGTTCCGCCAGGCAAATATACGCCACACTTCCTGCCTGCTCAACATTTCCTACAAGGTGAGTCAATCGTTCTTCATCTGTAATAATGCTGTGCTGGATAACGTCAAGCGAATAAGGAGTTTGAACCCGCGTCGTGGCTTTTGCTGTGTTGCAACAATTATGGTTTAAAATTTCTTCGGAGTCTAATGAAATTTGTCTGGTATTAATCAACATCGAAGTTGCAGATGTTACTTTTTTATAGTAGTATTTCTAATATTAAAAATAAAATGTAGCGTCATGCCCTTGTCCGCAATATATCTAAATGATAATTTGATATCGGTTGTCTTTTGTATATGTAACTAAATAATTAGATAAGATAGATGAGAGGCCCCTGAAGGTCTCTCATCTCCCGATTCCCCTCGCGAGGCCGGGGCACGAGAGGGCGTGTGTCCGTGGTCGCATACGTTTAACCTGTCTTGATGGCGCGAAAAATGGATGGAAAAAATGAAAATGATGATGATTTTGAATGGATATTGGTGATGAATGAAATACAGACAGTTTGACCTAGTGAATGGCCTTCAGCGAGTGAATAGAACAAGGGCGTGTAAGGTTAGCAAGCATTTGAGCGAGCTCAACAGAAAGCAAAATATAATCTGCGCGCTTAACGGTGCAATTGCACTTCATGCGAGTGCGGAAGATTGTATTTTATCGTTCGCTGAGTTCGCTGACCTCAAGCGCTTGCTAAGTCTACACAGGCCTGAAGTGTATTTTTTAGCTTTAGTTTTTTTGATTTGATCGTAGCAGTTGAAATTAAATGAATGTTGTTTAATTTTGTTGTTGTAGGAGTTGGTCGGTCTGGGTCTGAGTAGGGACCATTGCCTTTCTGTGTGGAGAGCCATTCCCTCTCTCACCGAACAGATCTAATAATTAACTGATCTCAGTTAAATCTACACTGGGTCATTTGAAGTCCACAGTTTTATGATTGAGTTGGAGGTGAGTTAACGTCTTACAAGTTAGATTCACATTCATAATCACATTCTGAATAATATCAAAATGTGAAAACGGATAGACAACAGCAAAAATGTGAATATGAATGTGAATTTAACTTGTAAAACGTTAACTCAACTCTAACTCAATCGTAACACCGTGGACTTGAAATGACCCGTTGTTTTCAACTGTTTGTGCGGACTGGTTTTTTCTATCAGTCTGACGCTGGGTTTTTCCATCAGTCTGACGCTGGATTTTAGTGTGTTTAATGTGAATGTAAGCGATATCGAACTGTGTTTAATGAGAATGTAAGCGATATTGAACTGTGTGGTAATTTAAATGGTGTCGAACAGTGTAGTAATTTGATCACTAGTGCTGTAATTTGTCCGCACAATTCATGTGAAACAGTATCTGTTGTATGCGAATTGGGAACGGCTAGCAGAAATTGATTTGGGGCTGGTTTCTCCAACACAGATTTAACGGTGGTTCAGGATTTAACCCACCCTTTTGCATAGGCTAAATCCCGAAATACCATTAAATTCGTGTTGAAGAAACCAGCCCTTTATGTTGAAGTGATCTGTAAACAGTTGTCATGGTTACTGTCGTTCATCAATGCGCGAGTGTTATAATGTGCTTATTTAGCGCCTCCGCTTTGATCCATGTTTCAATTTATCACAATGAATATAGAGAGTGTGTCGTCAGAAAAGGCTCCCATCGCACAGCGCGTAACTTAGTCAAATTTCAGTATTTTAAATAACTTTTGTCAGGGTTTGTACATAAGATAATTTGCAACAAACTCTGAAATTTTCAAAAAGAAATACTATCGCGTCTCAACTACAACCCTAAAAAAAGTGCTGCAAAATATTCGACTTTGGCTAAGTGATAGCAATTGTGCTATGGGAGTCTTTGTTATGACACATGGCAGTAAATTGCTCAGACAGGATATCAGGTTAGAATATACGGGAAAAAAACATTTTCGTTGTCATTCTCATTTGATCGTCATTGCGTGTTAAAAGTTTAATTTGTACGCTAATTGCCGGTAGTACATTGAAAGCGTATTTTGTTGTCGTTCCACTAACTTCTTTTCGACGTGTGATTGACGAATGCTAATAATTTTTTATTTAAGTAGCTGTCAGAGTTACTGATGTTGTTTTGACATATTTTCTCCTTTGTACTGAATCAATTTCAGTAGTGACTCAAAAAACATTGTATAGATTTTAACCATTCAGTGTTGGTGTCAAGTGTGTTGAACATTTTGATTTGCATAAACGCTGCAAGTTAATTAACAAAAATAAATAAAGTTAGTGTACCGATATTCGCATTTTAAAAACACATTTATCTTTATCTGTCGCCCACAGATTATAAGTATTTAACATTTCTTTCAGTTTATCTTTGCATATTATCTTAGTTTAAATGTGTCTAATTATGAGCAAGTGACATTTCAGTTCAAGTAATTATCTTATATTATAAATTGTACATTAAAATAATTCTACAAATTGCGGTTATGTTCATTTATTGTTGACTTTAGAGGTAATGTTGTACTTATACTGTACCTATGGCACATAGATAATGATTAGATTCCGCACGCGTTGCGCTATAGACAGCATTTATTTCTAACATGTTATTAATATAATGATGTACGAACAGCTGATTTGCTAGAAGATAAATCTTAAAATTAGGGTCTAATGCTAAAATTCTTGTGGACCTTTTGGATTAGGGATCACTGAATCTTTCAAAATTTATTATTGGTTTTAAAAAAATGGTGACTAGTAGTTGCCCTTTTTAGTCATAATTATTGTTGCGTAAGATTGTGGTTCGATTCGTTTTGCGCCCGTAACCTTTTCTCCTAAACGCTATCCATTCTTATTTGTGCAACACTAAAACAGGCCCCGTTTGCTTCTATGCCGTTAAAGAAACATGTGTAAGGTTGTGTGTTTAATTAAACTTGACCGTAATTATTGTTGAATTGACAATATTCTTTGAACAAACAATTGTTTTGCTGGTTGCCTTCTTTTCAAAGTAATAAACAAATGAGAACAATGTTTTAACATATTTTTAGCTGTTTCTTCTGATTCGCTCGTCCAAATTCTATAAATTACAGACCGTCAGTCTGCAATTTAATTATTCTGTATGCAATTTAGTTGTGGGATATTTTCTGTAGAGATAACAATTTCTGCATCCCACACATTTTCTAGATATATTGAAACAAATTAAATTTTCGCTGCGTGCTATTTTGGCGGTTTTATCTCTCAAAGATTTTGCTGCACTTAATTTTCGTGTTGTTTGGGGACTGCTCATAATATACCTTTTGCAGCTTAATTTTTGCTGCATGCAATTTTGGTGATTTTGCCAAATTCGCAAAATTAGCCAAAATTATATGCATGCGAAAACTTCATGTTGAACAGTATATAAATCTAATTCTAAAGCAATTCAAACATCAAAATTTATTTCTATACTAGCTTAATTTCTTATACATTTCTTTCTAGACCAACTCAAATACGAAACATCGTATATTTTTCTTAAAATACCTAACCCTAACGCAAATTAAATATATAATTTTTTAAAACCAACTCAAATTTATAAATTACTTTCAAATCGACTCAAAGGAGCCTTCGTACAACAATGCTATTACTGTCGAAGTGATCGAGAAGTTCCGTCATCCATAAAGCGCCTAATTCCACTCGTGTGCCCTTATATTAAACGCCATGCTCAGGCTACTCCAATTCGCAGATCTAGGTCCTGTCAAAAATCAGACGGTTAAAATTTTAAAATTAAAATACACTTCAACAGTAAACAACTTAATTTCAATTAAAGCCTTCGAAGAAAACAAAACTGTCATCGTCTTGCATAAATTGTAACCATATCAGTACTCAATTTTAACCATATCGGTACCGTATCGGTTTCAAAAACATGACCCGACCAAAACGCATTAAAGATTTTGAAGGCATGCGTACACTTACTGTCGTCATTTCGAAATATATAGAAAAACTAATTATAAATTTTATTTATTTATAACATATCCCATTGTCTCAAAGTTTTTATATTATCATCAAGCACTAAATTGCAGGCAGCGTAAAGAGGTGCTAGGCGTTAACCATATTGCTCGAATTGGCCACTAAACTTAACCCTGCTTAACAAAATAACTTTTTGAAAATTACACCTACATAGAAATTCCATAAAGCACAAAACGCAAAAATAGCTGCAAACCTTTAGGCTTTAGCGCTACCCAAGCGTGTCCATACTTGTCCCTTACTACTGTAAAACATGAAAATTTTCACATGCACTCGCATGCATGCACATGCACAAAAATTACGATCGCTAAAAAAATTCTGCAGAAGCTATGTATAACGGGCAGTCCTCAAAAAACGCAAAAATTAAGTGCAGGAAATTTCTGAGACACAAAACCGCTAAAATAACACGCAGCTACAATTTCATGTTTTACAGTATTAGTAACCTACTTCACTAGACCCCGCTACTACTTTCACCCTCGCTATTCATACTGCTGCAACTCCTGCAGTCCCGCGCGTAACGCACACTTCCGCTTATGCGCGATCAGAGTGTCCTTCCTGTTTAGCACGCGTGCGCATATGTCGCAGCGGTACACTGTTCCATCGTGTTGCTTCTTGTGGCGCATGAAGGAACTGAGATGTCGCACGTGCTGCCCACAGATCGAGCAAGTGTACACCTGGCCGACCTCTGATGAGAGCACTCCGGCTGTTAACAAAGGCTTGACGTCACCGCCTGCACGCAAAAATCAAATCTGCGTGGTTGAGCCTCATACAAGCCAACAGGATAATTAATTTTATTCCTTCATTGGAAGAAAAGGCAAACAAACAAGTTTAAAGCTACGAAATTCAAACCCTTAGCAATATTCTAATCATACATAGCTTTAATTCGTGCTAAACTAACCCTAAAAACTAAACCTCAACTAAACTCATTCCGAACAAGTTGTTAGCTACTGAGTCCACTAGGTGAACGAAACTTGTATGAAGCTCAATCACGCAGATTCAATTTTCGCTGCCTACACGCATATCATAATTCAAAGTCTCAAATCATCCTCGTCTTCGACAACTCTACATGTATAGAGTCCGTAACGCCAAATCTGGTTCTTCCAAACCCATCTCGTACATCAGCCAGCCATTGTTTGTTAGGGAGATATTCTTTCGCTGTCGGCATTAGTAGGAGAGAGGCGAGTTGATATGCAGACTTATCCATACAGTTTCAATAGACGATTCTTCCCCAGTCAACAAGCTTTCAAACAAGGCTTTAGTTCGATGATTGTGCTGTTGCTACCTTAGCTTGGCGAGCCTAAGTGCATTAACGGAACTCAATTTACTCGAATGCTATTCGTACTCCAGTGACCTCTGTTGTGCCGCGCGTAAAGCGCACTTTCGTCTATGCGCGACCAGACTATCCTTTCTGTTCAGCATGCACGCGCATATGTCGCATCGATACACTGCTCCGTCATGTTGTCGCTTGTGGCGCATGAACGACCTAAGGTGTCGAACGTGCTGGCCGCATATGGAGCAAGTGTACACCTGGCCGACCTCTGATGAGAGTACTTCAGCTGATATAGACGACTTGATGTCACCTCCTGCCGTCACATACACGCCAGAATTTCACGCGTAAAATCTTTGTTAATCAACTGCAAACTCCACTCTTAGTGGACTCCGCATGGAAGCACAGTTATTTGTTCTACAAAACAGGAAACAAGCATGCTTCAAGTACACAACACACTGATATACTAGTGCGTATGGATTTGCAAAATTATCCCTTTTTATTTTATTTTTCATCATCTTTACTATTATCTTCACAAAGAGTACAGCAGTAGCAGACAAACAACAATTGACATCATTCATGAAGCAATGTCGCAATGAAGCAAGACGCTGTGGTGTAGTGGTTAAGACGTCGGACAGAGACCTGGGTTCGAGTCCCGGCGCCGCAGCTACAAAACCATGGCGTTACAGGCCTTCAGCAAGGCTGTCAACCATACAAGTGCCGCTAGCTGCTAACCACCGTGCCAGATAATTTATTAATCTGGCTTTCGTCAGATAGGGCGTTGGGCTGTCAAATTCCAGCTCCAGCAGTCCTCACCATGGGCCTAAAACGTCTGTAGGGTTCCTCACTGTTAATTTATACTGTAGAATTGCTTACAATCACGTGCTTTCACAACATGTGCCTGTAGCCAAGTACTAGTGATTGAGTTTTGCCACTTTACCTAATTGCTCTAACGCAATTGCTGCAACCGTAATAACGGTCACATCATTACCACTCGCAACACTAGTACCGCAGCCTCGTTACCTGAAGAGTCCTCGTATCCGAGAGCTGTGGCGTTTGCCCTCGTCGCCGACGCAGACTTGCGCTGACGCGGCGCAGTGCGACCGCGCGATGACGAACTAGCAAATCTACGCGCCGTAGATGGCTTTGGCTGCCTCTTTGCTGCGCACACAGAATTTGAAATAAAAAGAACTGCAGATGCAAATAAAAATACAAATAGACATTATTCATATGACATCATTAATTTCTATACCGTAACAATGCTTTAAAACAAACATTCACAAGAAATAATATATAGCTGGCAATGGCTTTGAAATATTTTCAATCACTTTTTATAAATCACTATACGTAGCATATACATAAAATTCTGACCCGAAAAACTGCTCTGCGATAGATAGTAGTCTGCATCGTACGCCTGCGGCTCGTCCATAGTTCCATCCCCCCCCTCGTACTCATTCACTTCTCCTTCATACCGTTCCTCATCCTCCCATCCAGCCTCCATGTAATCATCGGCGTAATCATCCGCTCCATTCTCATACCCCTCCTCACCCGCACCGGCTGTGTTTACCGATCCGTCCGGATCCGGCTTGAAGTCGTTATCCAAACTGATCACTTCGTCGTTCACCATTTCCCGTTTAACCAAAACCGGCGCACCAAACTGTTCGGATCCTGCTCGGTTAGTCTTCGCCAGCGGGGAATCGTTAGTAGACGAAAAACGGCCGGCTTTCGACGACAGACGACCGGCTTTAGCCGAGAACTGGTTGCCGGGCAACCTATTCGTTTCGCCACCGGTGAGAAAATCCACGTTCTTTTGATCGGGTTTCTCCACCTGTTCCTTTATGTCGACGAGGAGAACGTCGGAATCGTCGACCGTGATTCCGATTAGGCATTGGATGGTGATGTGGTTGTTAAACGTGACAACGTTGCAGCAGAGGGACTTGATGGCGTCGCGAAGCATCGCCTTTATCTGGGGACTGGCGCTCGACTTGAGTGTCTCCATTGCTGCGATCAGCCAATGAATAGAGTGAAAAAAAGAATTATTATTAATTCATTTATGTTTGATAACGAATAAAGTAGCATGATAAGCATAAAATTCAAAACAGCTGCAGGAGTATCTGTCCTGTGTACGTACCACGCTCACCCCTGTAGAACACAACCATGACACGTGACCACGACATATGATGGCATCTGCATCGTATTAGGGTCAGGGCTGAGTTCAAGCTAGCAATTTAGGGTTAGACACGCGCTAGGGATAGGGCTAGGTTATGGTTAACTTTTTGTTGCCCATGTATTCAAGGTTGTCAAAGTTACTTTATAAAGTGGGCGCGGTACGCTCACATGGAAGTAACTCATGAATACAGAGGCTTGTATAAAATGTAGTATTTTTGTAATACTAATAGAAAGTATTACATTAAGCAACTTCGTGGACAAAAATATAATGTCAATAATTGGTGTTCTCAAGCCTCAATACCAAAATATTAAAAATTGTGTAATGCCTTCAGTTTAACCTCAAAAGTTGCGAATGTTACAGAAGTGAAAACAACATGCACACCTAAGTTGAATGGACGAATAGGCGCCATTGCCGTAGGCTTTTATTTAAATACGAGATTCGTTTGATATTAGTTTGCCTGTTTGATATTTTTTACCACAAACAGGCATAAAAAGCGTAATCATTAAGTTACCAAGTTTTATTGCCTTGTAAGTTGTAAAAGACGTCGGCATACGAAATACTTATTTCCTTGGATGAAATAACCCTGACTCTCCCCTTAAGTACTTAATTAGCAATCAAAATGACTACGGAATACTATGATTGGGCTAAATTATAAAGATCTCTAATTTGTTTGAATTTTAGCAGAAAATCAAATAAAACAAATACGTTTAAAATCTGCGAAATAAATTCTAACGCCAATAGACAAAATTGTATTTTTTTATTGGTCGTAAATTGACAATGTCAGGTCACTACTTAATTATTATCACCGCAACACAAAATTCATAACAGGAACTGTGGAAGGGAGGGTCAACTATAGTAACTTGGGGTCAACATGTCAAGAACAGAACTTTTTTGCTACATTCACAGTGCCAAATAAGTGCTCTTCTTGTTATTGGCGCGCGGAGAGGTCACCGAAACTTGACTTCCAAACTTACCGTACAAAAAATATTTGAACTATTCTTTCAAAGCGCAATAAAAAAAATCTATAATTTCTTGGAGGGTGCTGAGCCCCATTAATATCCTCCCCGCCAGACTGCCACCTTGATAATGTCATGAAACCTGAAAATAATTAGGAAAACTTTGAAATAGGGTACTTTTATAAATGTTTACTCTGGTCACACTCTTTAAAGGTAAATATTTACAAATTTAATAAAACTTTTAGTAAACAAATAAAATGCAAGAAAAATCGTGCAATTAGCCTAAAGTTGATTTTTGTTTAAAACCCCTTTAAAGCTGTTCAGAAAAAAGGAAAGGCTCAAATCGAAATACTCCATCCTTCCGCCACACATCTCGTTTTACACATGGCCCGAAAAAAAGTTGGCGCACACGCAGTGTATTGATATATTAGTAAATATTGTGATCTTGTAATCTAATATTTAATTAAGACATCGGCCTTCAACTTGTACATTTAACTTGAGGACTCCTTCACTCTGATGCTGCCTTCAACTTGATAATGCGCGTGTCATGTATATACAGGGGTGTGTGCTACCCCGTCCAAAGATCAGCCGAACCATTCTTATGGCCCGCTTTTAAAGCCTAATACTACTTCTATAGTCTAGCCTAATCCGCTTTGTAAGCCCATATAGAAAAATATTCTGTCTATTTTTCAGATTGGATGTTTCAGATCAGAAGAAAAACCTGGTACTGGATGAAATGGAGGCCAATCATTTAAAGACGACGATCACCCATGGAGCCTCAGAGGAGTCTAAAACTGATCACGTGTCGCGTTTGAAAGAAAAGATGCCGTCGAGAAAAAGGCTAGAATGAATACTTTAATCCCTTTCATTATCTGTAAATTAAAATTTATAACCGTGTTCTTTCGATGATATCTATAAGTATGATTAAACGGACAGTACCGAGATGTACTATATAATATATATAATAGATCTTTTGCAATTTGGTTTTTTTTTATTAATTGCTTGTTTCAATGCAAGCGCCAAAATCAATAATTTAATTATTCGCTGACAATGATTAAATGTTACATTTTGTCAATTGATTCCATCAACAGTAGGCTTACACTGCACATCTATAGAATAATTCAGTTCTATTCTTGATAGTCTTTTTTACTTCTGTTGCATTGAAAGAACTTTCAACATCAAAATTTCATTTGCACAAAGATTATTTCTTTTGACATTTGCAATGATTTTTTTGGACGGACAATGTCTCGTTGACCTGCTCAGACTCGAATGTAAGGCCTCCTTTCCACAATGCATATTTTGCATGCAATTTTGCATGCAACTTTGCATGCAACCATGTTATGAAAATTACAATGTAAAATGTCATTAACTGGGTTTTATGCAAGCCGTGCACGGTACCCAGTTAAGGAACAAGCCGTGCATGAAACCCAGTTAAGGAAATAGTTGTCATGACAACGGTCGTCCGTCCGCCTTAACACGGTCGTATGCTAAATTGCATGCAAAATTGCGTGCACATTAAATATTCATGGTCGAAAGAGACCCTAACTTTGTTTCAGAAAGTCCAAGCATAAGCGTTCACGTTCATCGCGCAGCGATACCAGCAGTGATACCGGCAGTGATGGCAGCAGCGATACCAGTGATTCATCGAGCAGTTCGTACTCTGACAGTTCCTGTGAGGGCAATGCCTGTAAGAAACGCAAACGTTCGCACAGCAAGGGGAAGAAGAAACGCAAGAACAGGTTTATAATCGCGCAGCATTCTTTTCAGTCTCAATCTTCAGGTCTCATTATGAAGGGAATAACACTTACCCCAGTACTACTGATCCCTATATTTATATATGATGCCCAACTAATGTTCCCGACATTGAGAATCATTATACTTACACTTGGGGCTTGCGAGGCAAGACTTGGTCTAAGAATAATAGTATACGTATCTCGATCCTATCTCTTTTTTATAACCGACTAACCGCCTTTTTTTACGTCCGTCGCGTTAACGTCCGCGTTTTTACGCGGGTTGGACGTTCTTTGCCCCGACGAGGACCGCCGGAGCTGGGTTTTTACGGCCGGATGCCCTTCCTGACGCCGACCAAATAAATAACTGTCTAGCGCGGGATTAGCGGCTAGCGACGCTCACGAGCGCGTTTAACGGCCTCGTTGAAGGGCCTGTGACGCTCGGTTTCGTAGTTGCCGGGACTCGAACCCAGGTCCTTTGGACTCAAAAGTCCAGCGCCTTAACCACTACACCGCAGCGTCTCGCTGCGGTGTAGCTTTTTTATAATTTTGTATAATGATAGTAAAATTAAAGGCTGTCTGGGTTAAATTTTCTTTTGTTGATATTCAGTGCATTTAAAAAAATTTTATAACATATTCTCAAGTCGTTATTGACTATATCAATTTCTGAAGTTCTTCAAATAACTTTTTTAGCATCCTGAACAATTTTTTAGTAACTAAAGTCGGTTACCTTCTCGCATTCAATTTTGTGTATACAAGTAACAAATTAAGTACCGCAGTAAATTTTGTTCAGCCAGATCGATGCTGAAAAACATACAAAACGGAAGAAACTGAAGAAGCTAAAGAAACGAAAGGATAGAAAAAAAAAAAAGGTTATGTCTCAAGGCGAATCAGAGTTAAACAATTCATCTGACATTGGACCGAGCCCCAGCCTTTTTAACAGGACATCGAAGGAGAAGGCAGTATCAGGTGACTTGATGTGTTCAGTGTTCACGTATGTTAATGTATACGCAACTTAATAAATATTCTGGACAATTTATGGATAATTTGTGTAAAATGATAAGTATTTAATGCAGTCTCGCAATGTTGTCCAACAATTGAGAGGCAAAACATTTGTTTAAATTAAATTACTTGTGTATAAACGATGTCGTGACTTAATGATTTGGATCTTTATTCGATTTAAAAAAATACTATGCAACTACATTACGTCCTTTTGAACTCTTCGTTATTAGCCTAATTCTCTTAGACGACCTAAATTGCACTTTTATTTTCATTTGCGTACAGCAAATTTTGATTGCATCGGTATTTTAATTTTCTGTGTTTTGCACGAAAATAGAGGATCAAATTTGTTTAACATTTGAAAGATAAATGTTTGATTTGTTTTGAAGTTATTGATCATATATTACCATTGAACGACTATTTTTGTGTCATTTAGATGTTAGAAAGCGGCATGGAATTGCTGGCATTATTATGTAGCAAAGATTATTATTAGTCCTGGTAAAAGATTGCGTACGGGTAGCTGCTCTTTCTAAAACTGGCGTAACTACAATATTTGATTAGTAATTTATGATTTATATATTATATATATGATTATTATGTTATTATGTAGCAAAGATTAAGTTTAGTCCTGGTAAAAGATTGCGTACGGGTAGCTGCTTCTTCTAAAACTGGCGTAACTACAATATTTGATTAGTAATTTATGATTTATATATTATATATATGATAACAACTACACCAGAGCGAGGCGCTGTGGTGTAGTGGTTATGGCGTAGGACTTCGAATTCAGAGGACCAGGGTTCAAGTCCTCGCGCAGACAACTATGAAACCATGCGTTACAGGCCCTGCTGCAAGGCTGTTAAACACACAAGTATCGCTATAGCTGCTAACCCCGTGCCAGATAATTATTCATTTGTTGGGTGTCAGGAAGAGCATCCGGCCGTAAAAACTCAGCTCCAGCAGTCCTGATCAGGGCGGGCGACAATGTTTAGACCTGTGTGAAAACATGGACATTGGCAGATTACACGATAAAAAGGAGGTTATATTGATGCTTCAGTATTTAGGCTAATTCAAATGCCCTAATTAATAGCAGTGTATTGTTAGCTTGTTGTGTTCACTTTCGTGAGTGTGCGTACATTAAAAATTTCGCGATGTAACCAAGGATAGACCTATGGTTTTGTGATTTGGGTTGTCGCAGCATTGTTAATGCAGTTGACTAGTTACCGCGGTATAAATTCGCGCGAACAGTCAGAATAAATATCGCTACTCGTCGGTTTATATTGAACGCCTATGTACAAAATTTGGGATTCCCGAACATTGAGAATAAAATTTTTGTTTGATTTTGCAAGAGGGGTCAAATATTTTCACAAATTGCAATGCGAATCCAGAAATGTTCGGGCTCGCCTACAATGAGCAAAAAAGTATTGTCTTAGGCGCACAGTGCTTAACTACACTGAATTTATCCCTTTACAATAGTGGCCTGTTGATTGTCTGCAGAAGTTGTGCCGATCAAGCGAGTCATGACTCCGATGACGAAGGAAGAATGGGAGCGAGAACAGAACACCGTGCGCCGAGTGTTTGATCCAGAGACTGGTCGTAACAGGCATGTCGTAGTATGATTGTTTTTTCTTTAGCTAGCCTATAACTTCACTACTGCACGCTACTCTAATGGATGATTGTTTACAGGGCTGACGAATTTATTCAACACCACCTTTGCCACGGGTGCACGAAGTGACTCAAAATCTTTGCGCAGCTGGGATTTGGACCGACGCGCTGTCGAGCCCTTAATCCGAGCTCCGCGACCTAGACCACTCGGCCACAACGCTTCGTTTGAGACGTCGATGTTCTGTCACTTGGCAAGTCTTTGTTGTCCGAGCCTGGAGGGCTTGGACACCAAGGAACTCTTCATCTCTGCGTATGATTCCTTCTCAAGGAATCCCTGCAATCTGAGGAACAAAGAAAGGTTTGCAGCCCAGGGCTCCTCGGGCGAGTTGTAAAAAGGTGACTAAAGCAGGGTGAGTGGTTCCGTGGCGGCCCTCTTACACAGAACCGGACTATAATCGTCTTTGTTACTACACACGGTCTTTAAACTACGAATCTCCCCGATCTTTACTTCTAAATCAAGTTGTCCCATCATTCTTATACCTCTCGTGTCTTTCATGCTTTACTTCATCCTCTCAACAATCACTCTTCTCTCATTACGTGCTCACTGAGTTTATCTTTATTCGTGACTATCACACTCTTAAGGCCGGTTGCTAGACTTCGATTTGAAGTGCGATTTTATTTTGTAGTCCGAATTAACCAATCAGATTATTCG
>JAQIWG010001535.1:0-24083 GCA_034695025.1 Chamaedrilus cognettii
CAAACGGAGATGAAAAAACATCATTTGCTTGAATCGTAGGTGCGGGAGAAGTGCAGCAGACTACATACAGAAAGCCGATCGAAAAAATGAGTTTTAAGCCTGGATTTACAGAAGAGGGACTTAGCCGATTTGATGTCCATGTATGTATATGTATAGGACAAGCCGTTGCCCCTATAATGCTGAAAATAGACCTGGGCGAGGCATTAGGGCCCCGATACGGTTTTAAAGTTAGAGTTAGAGCTAGGTGTATGGTTAGGGATTTTAGACAAGCAAAAGCATGGCCGGCAACGGCACGGGCACCAGCACAACTAGACTCGACCCCGCTTCAATTGAAACACAAGCGACAGAGTGTGGAGGGTCTTATTGACGACAATTTTGCATTTATTTTGTCATTCTTGAAGACCGCAGCTTTGAATGTAACGGTTGACCTTGCGCGCTGTCACGTGTCCGTGTAACACAGAGCAGTGGGCTGTTTTAATTAAATAAAAAATCGATACGCAAAACAGGCCGAATGTCACTTCTGTTACTTCCATATTCTGTGATAAGTGTCATAGGCTGCTTCAGCGAAGTTTAGCCAATCTCCATATTTCATATGAAAAGCACAAAGGACACGATTTGTAGGGTTAAAATTTTGCTCTCAGCAAAAATGAGCATTTCTTGTTTATAATTTTTTGTGATAATTCAATGACTGATTGCGCACAATGGTAAAAAAGTAGAAGCAGAAGAACAGCGATAGAAAATCAAAACTTGAAAGTACCGGAAACAGCAACCGGGCGCGCATGCGCACTCGCTCATTACCTGTTGGGAGGAGCGCTCTGTTTAGCGATTATCGCTAAATGTATTTATTCCGGAAATTGCAATAGTATTAGACTCTAGGAGAAGCATCTATCCCGTTTGGCTTCTTAATCTCTGACCAGTGTGTAGTAATCTCTATTAATTGGCCTGTAATCTGACCGATATGACCTTCTGGTTTAACCCTTCATGATAGTTGCGATATATCCACCCTAGTTCTTACGCTTCGGTGCAGTCCAAAATATCATTCAGTCCTATAGTTCTTCGATGTGGTTGCTGAGCATCTTGTTACGAGAGCTTCCATTTTAGGTTGTCGAAAACAAACATCCGGAAATTGCCTAACTTTCCCCCGCCGTTAATATATGCTTTATAATCCTCCATTTTGATCGCAGTATATTTATGCGGCGGCGCTAGGCGGTTGTTTTCGTTGACTGGTGAACTTTGAGCTGAGGCTGCAGGGTAGTGCAACGCTGAGAGAGGCGCAGATGCCGGACTTCTGACACCGTAGCAACAGTCTAATCAGAGCGAAAGCGGTGAGGATTCGTCAGAAGTTACAATTATAACAATTATAACAGTATTGGAGGCCTGCGGTATTTGACGTTTGTAAAAATTGAATCTTATTAGGTGAAAAATTATTGAATAATTCATTTTTGAAATTGCAATGTGAAATTTTATAATAGACTTTGTTAAAATGGATTTAAAATAATTATGTAAAAATGGATTTTAAATAAGCTATTGTGTCACTAAATTCTGAATTTTATGTAGGGTTGTTACTTGGAATGGACTACAAAAACTCAGCACAACAATGCAACATATAGATAAATAACGTGTATCATCTGTGTTTAATATAGATGTCGTTCCGCGGCATCAGACAGAGCAAATTCCGGCACGTCTTCGGGCAGCCGCTGAAGCGCGATCAGTGTTACGACAACATTCGGATCACAAAGAGCTCCTGGGACTCGACGTTCTGCGCCGTCAATCCTAAATATGTGGCGATCATCACGGAGGCGGCTGGAGGGGGCTCCTTCCTTGTGCTCAGCCTCGATAAAGTGAGCCAGCAAACTAATTGTGTTGAACGCAGAGGTGTGGGAGCAATTGTATCACTTGTGAGATATTGTCAAGAACCCAACTACTGTACTGTCTTGCTATGTATATTTGAGACCTGAATGATTATACGAAATTGGAACAATTAGATTTTAAAATTAGCTTAACTTAACGTGAATTTGAATGAACTTAATAAACTTAACTTAAAGTGAAAAAATAAACTTAACTTAACTTAAAGTGAACAAATACAATCAGGTGATCTATTTTTGAGACGGCAATTTTGATTCTATTTTCTAATACCAAATGCAATTGTGCACGCAAATAGTTGAGAACAGTAGGCCCGTATTGAAATTAGTGTAGGAGATATTAGTTGATTCTTAATAATCATTAAATAAAATTTAATGGTTAATTAACTAATCTTCCTTTTTCTTTTGGTCCATCCATCAGCTCTGGTTGTTCAGCCCCGTAGTCACCACCAGTGCTGACAAACGGACCAAAAGAAGATTAGTTAATTCAGTGCTCATACCATATCCTGTAGGGAGTTCTTTACCATCCGTGGTTGAAAGGTCACACGTTTTCACTTGTTTTAAAATATGGTACCGTACCTTCTATGTTTTAAATGATCTTGTTTATCTAGCAACATAAAAAACAACCTGCAAATGTTATCGACTTTTATGGTGAACTTTGAACTATATTTTTTTTTTTTAAGGTGAACAAATATGTTTTTTATGCTATTGATAAACAGCGTATATTATATTTTTGTTTATCATAGGTACGTCAAATGCACTATAAATTTAGTACATAGAAACACTTGCTCAATATTCCGTAGTCAATATATAATTATAGTCTCAATTATGATGTGAAATTTGATTGTTTATTATTGAATGTTTTCCAGAATCCGTTTAAAACAATGGCTCCGGCCTCGAAGTTGTTTAGTAATTTTTTTAGCCTCTTGAGCAAATTAATTGAGTATTACTAGTTAATTAATTAATTGATACCCCAAGCCTACACTTATTGTTCTTACTCATGCTGATCATTACCGTGCACACTACATTGCCCCCCTGCCTGCTCCTCCCCAGACGGGTCGCGTGGACCGGGACGCCCCCCTCGTCGCCGGCCACAAGGCGGCGGTGCTCGACATCCAGTGGTGTCCGCACAATGACGACGTCATCGCGAGCGGCTCTGAGGACTGCACGGTGAAGGTCTGGCAGATTCCCGACGGCGGTCTGCTGCGCACACTTGAGGAGCCCGTTGTCGACCTCGTGGCGCACCAGCGGCGTGTGGGGCTCGTCGTCTGGCACCCCGTCGCAGAGAACATCCTGCTCAGCGGAGGTGCGTCATTGGCGCGATACTGTAAAACATGAAATTTGAGCTGCATGTTATTTTAGTGGTTTTGCTAACTCAGAAATTTTACTGAATAAAATTTTGATGACTACCCATTATAATAGCTTCAGCAGCTTTAATTTGACGATGCATGTAGGTTTCGCGTGTGTTACCGATTTGCGAAATTTGCGAAAATGACATGCACGCAAAAATTTTATGTTCCAAAATTACAGTATCTTAGTTCAAAGAATGCTGTTAATTTTGTTTTAAGGACGTCGCCGTCACAGGTATATTTGAAGTTGTTGAAGCATTTAAGTTTAAAAAAAAGATTTAGTTGGGTTAATTGACACCTATCATTTTAGTTTTATTTAAGGTTTCTTTCAGGCGGCCATTTTAGTTGTCGTTAACGATTAGCCGGCATTTTCGTTATTGTTATCATTAACAAAAATATAAATTTATCGTCGACGGTTGAAGTGAATTATAGAATTTAATACGACAATTCTGCGCAATATAAGGAATTCTTTGAAGAGCAGAGATATTTTTTTTCGGACATGCTATTGTAACTGACTCATTGCCTGTATGACGTTCCAGGCAATTGGTATCGTCTTCCTGCAACTGCAGTCCTGCACCATGTCTGGCCATGCATTTCGGATGTATTAGCATAGGCCAACACTAATTACTTGTCATGATAGGCTAGCTCAAAATTTTGCAACTGAATAAAAGCTGTTGCCTACGTATCAGCTGCTACATAGCTGCATAGATGCTGTTCGACCGACATCCGCTGTATATGTAGCTTAGATTGAACGGCTATTTGTGAACCAATTTTGTGTGGGCGAAGTCAGGGTCCGGGACGAATTATATGATTGGCTGTGGCGAAGTTGTGTTTGAGTCGACGGTTTAATTGGCTGGCGCGGCGCCAGGTTCCGACAACAAGGTGTTCATCTGGAACGTGGGCGCCGGCGAGCCCATCACCGCCATCGACTTTCCCGACATTCCACTCAGCGCGTCCTGGAGCTTCGACGGAGCTTCCTTCGTGACGTCCTGCAAGGACAAGAAGATACGCGTCGTCAATGCTCGATCAGGCGACATTGTTCAGGTACCTGGTGATGGTTTTGAAGTTTGATCTTTGATGATAGTTTTCGTGACGGCCATTCTATTGACTATGGCATGCAGATAAAAAAATTTGAACCTTCGAAAGTAAATTGGTCAACATAGTTGAAAATCTCAACCTCAACAAGAAGCCGTTAAAGTATGTATTTATTGATTTAGCTCTCACTGAGCTGCCTACTAAAACCTGTCCAGAGATTTTCTGTCGAGTTTAAGGTGAGAAATAGTCTGGACTTTTTGACATTTGTCAGTGGGCCTATAAATATAAATGCTAAGTTTAAAAAAATTGTACATGTACGGTACTTTTGAGATTTATGGTATTCAGAATTATATGACTTTAGATTTTTTTATATGTATCAGTTTGTCTATCTATAGAAAGTTAACGGATAGAAGCTACGCGGACAGAAGTCCCACATAGCATGTACAGCATCAGATTTTGATTGCAAGGCTAACAGTGTTGAACTGTCATCCCTCTCGATCAAATGGTTTTCCAAGCTTGGAATCAAGGAATAGTTTCAGTGACTGTGTGCCTAGGAGGCCATCGGGCATGACGGCAGCAAGCCGACGCAGGTTGTGTTTCTGAAGAACGGCAAAGTGTTCTCCACCGGTTTCTCTAAGCTCAGCGAGCGGCAGTACGCACTCTGGGATGAGGTATGCGCTACACTCGTCCGATTGTTCTGTCTTTGCTTGTTCACAGAATGGAGTGTAATCTGAGTTATGTTATCTAAGTAGATGTGTAATGTAGTGAAATGTGACTGCCATAACTGTAATAATTTGGGGTTAAAATGTAAGTTCTGTTATCCGGAAACGTTATCGGATACTCGGAACATTTGATCTACATCGTTATAACTGCCTTTTGTTTGTTAGTTGTTTTTTCATCTATTCTAATAATTTTCATGTTTTCGCACAGATGTACATCATTATATTGATTTAAATTTAAATCAGATTTTACAATATACAGAATTATAATGGTTCTTGATTAAAAGGTCTATTTGACTGGAATTAATTTAGACGCTGATACTTGACTGATGATGCTTTCTATTAGCTGAGTTGTTGTCATCATTAGCAACAAGAAGTGTTGTGTGCTGCAGCACTTGACGAACATGACGATTCAGGAGATTGACACGAGCAACGGCGTCATATTTCCCTTCTACGACCCAGACACCAGCATGATCTATCTCTGCGGCAAGGTGCTCTTCACGGCTTATCGGATAAAGTCGTAGTGCAGTCAGCATAGTAATCTAACTTTAGTCGTAACACATCTTGGATGCGTCTAGGCAGTTTGTCACTTACTCGGAAGACGCATGCATGAAGAACCTGAGAAGTCAAAGAATTTGCAGCGTCTGAAAAAGCCTGGGAGTAGTTATAAAATTTTAAGATTAAATTTAGATGATTATTTAGTTATTGATCTTTTGGCGGTTGATCCATTTTGTTTTACTAACGCTGAAACAGACCTCACCCAATTTAAAAATGATTGCTACTAAGGACACCACTGATATCTGGAGTGGAGACCTAGAAGTGAAGAATTACTGACTGAAAGACACGTTCATGAATTGAGCAAAGATTTCAAATTCTGAAAGAAATTTTAAATAGTGTAGTGAAATTGTAATTTTGCGTGGTGTGTAGGGCGACAGTGCTATCAAGTACCTTGAGGTAACGGACGAGTCGCCGTACGTCCACTTCCTCAACTTCTACCAGTCCGGTGACCCCCAACGCGGCATCGGCTGGATGCCCAAGCGCGGACTCAACGTCAACGTCTGCGAGATTGCCAGGTAGCGAGATTGCAGGTAGCGAGGTTGCAAGTAGCGAGATTGAGGCTTGCCGGGTAGCGAGATTGACAGGCAGCAAGATTGCCGGGTAGCGAGATTGTCTGGTCGGTGTGACGAGGGCAAACCGAGAGAATAGCGACATCCTTATGAAACTACTTTTTCTTCGTTGTTGATTATACTGGTGACTTCGTGAATATTGTGGAGAGTTTTGTATTTTTTGTGATGAATGCTGCAAGGCGCTACTATTGAATTGTCAAACTGTGATACGATTCAGACGCTAGCGTTGTGGGGCTTATGACTGCGTTTTTTTATTGCGATTGATTTTGATGCTTTGCAGAACAATGGCTGAAAGATTTTGTTGTCGATGCTGGCTTGCCTAAACATCAGACTTGCGCGTTTCGTTTGCAGATTTTACAAGCTGCACCAGAAGGGCCTTTGTGAAGTCATTCCCATGACTGTTCCGAGAAAGGTGAACAAGCTCATGTAGTGGCTACAAAAATCCTTAACATATGCGTTTGTTGACCGTTTGCGCTGTTTCATATGTATATTATGCTAGGTACGATTGCGAATCTATTTTTTCGGCGTTCATAGTGCTGTATTGTTGCTGCATGAAATATTTTGCTGATATTTATATACGAAAAGATCCCTGCATGAAAATTTTGCGCTTGTCCGTCAATGCATAGATGCATTTGCAATGCGAGGTAGTATGGTGCAAATCGTACAGATTGTTTTTTGCAATATGTGTTTTGCTTTTCTTGTAGTAACTACAATGATGTTGATGTAGTAACTACAATAATGTTCGTGTAGTAACTACAATGATGTTCATGTAGTAGCTGCAGTAGTAATGGTATCAGTGACGTGTGTTCAGTCGGAGCTGTTTCAAGACGACCTGTATCCGGACACTATAGGGGACACTGCAGCCCTTTCAGCTGACGAGTGGATTGCTGGCAAGAATTCTGCACCTATCCTGGTTAGTGTCTGCGTTGAAATAATCTGTAGAACCACTGGAAGTTGACCCGATAATTATTCACGTGTGACATTGCTAGGGCGACGTTTGTCGCTTTTCTCAACAGAACTGCATTTTGTGCTTGTCTCTTGATCTCTTTTGTGTTATTGCTGTGCCATGAGGATTTAATTTTGACGTGAATTGCAGTATGCTGTGATGTGAATTATATAAATATGCTTATATTGAATACGCTGTAGAATGAAGCATTTATGAAGATGTTTTGTAAATTCTAAATCGAAATTTGCAATGCTTTTATCACTCACGTTTTTATGTTTCGCTATTCCTAATTTTTCCTTAAAGTAGCTTCAGAATACTCGTGATATCTATTGTCAGTGTCCCATATCTCTCCTCTCTTCAGCGCTGGTCGTCGTTGCGCAGATCTCACTCAAGGAAGGCTACAAGCCAACGAAGAAGGCCGTCACCATCAGCAAGCTGGTGGGCGCGAGCAAGCCACTGGCGCGGTCCAACCACTCGTCCTCCACCGACCAGTTCATCAAACAGTCGTCCACCGAGTCTGTGCCTGTGCACACCGCAGGCAACGGGCAGCAGGCTCCAGTGGCAGTCGCAAGTGTGCCTCCGGTCTGTGTGAGAAATTTTGTGGGGTGTTGAGCGATTGATTAGGACTGACTTTATTATTATATTAATAATCATCATAGCTTTTGACGTCTATTCTAATGCGTTGCAGGCCGGACGCCCTTCCTGTCGCCAACTACAATTATAGATTATTATGGATGATGACTATCATCTAGCGATACTAACGTGTATAACAGACTTGCTGAGGGTCTATGACGCATGATTTTATAGTTATTGGAGCCGAGACTTGCTATCTTAATAGGCCTAGTATTCACATGTCATTTTTTGTTCTACAGGTATTATTTGTACGTATGGAGCACTGTTCTCCATGGCTCCATTATTTTGTTGTTATTGGTTGTTCAGCTTGCAAGTTTTGTGCACTGTTTTAAGCGTATTGTGTTGCAGTTCAAGATTAGTTACTGGGTGGCATTCTGGATTGGCAGGATGTAGTTTGATGATGTGTACTGGGTTGACAGGGTGTGTGGACGTGCAGGGGTTGCTGCGTGTGTGCAAAAATTTAGACGTGCCAAAAGTAAATAAGTAATGAAAAAGAACAGTAACAAGCTCCTTGATACTTGCATAATCGGCCTCACTGCAGTATAGTCATAAAGTAGTCCATGGCCTTCAAAATTAGTTGGACATCTAGTATACTATTGACGAAAAATTCGTAGACTATGACATCATATATCTCTGTGCAGGGTGTGGACGTGCAAGGGTTGATGGACGACGTGCGCAAGCTGAAGATCATCGCCAAAGGTCATGAGAGACGAATCAAGTTTCTCGAAGAGAAGCTCGCGACCTACGAGGACGAGGACAAGAACGACGACTAGCTGACTCCAGTCTGTCGCTCTGTTCAACCGATTACTTAGCCTCAAATGTGGTTTATGCGCGATGACATCTGTAACCATGCATGTGTGCCAGTAATTATTGACTATGATTGTTACATCTATGACGTGTACGACTGCACGCAGTTGTTAATTGTTAATTTGGAGTTATATCTGCAACGTGTGGTTCTGTGACAAATGTTTCAATATGAACATTGTTGAAAGCTGTTGATCTCAAAAAGAATGTGGTAATGAATTGTAGTCATGCTAATTCTTACTGAAATCATTGTCCTATTAGAAAAAAAATATTGGAATGACGTGGAATTAATTGTTAATTTGTTGTGACTTAAAATTTATTTAGAAAAATAAAATGTTTGCTAATTTATTTCAGTGGTTTAATTTTTTTTCAGTCAATGTAATCTAAATGCAAAATATGTAATAATATGCCTTTTGCTGTTGAGCAGCTATTGATTAGCAAGTTCTGTTTAAAGTTATACAAAAAGCATTCTCTGGTTTGTCTTTCAGGTCATGGTGAATGTGGAAGAGATCGTTGTTCGTAGACTGAGTTCCACTGCCTCTACAAGTCTGTGCTCTGTAGGAATTGTCGCTCGCGACAAACTATTTTTATTAGCCCGCGCCGAGTCTCATCTGGGCTTGTTGCTGACGAATTCTACGAGGCCTGCTGCTTATTTAATAGATGAAATTGGAAGATAAGCGCTCCTATGTAAGTAATATATTGGCGCATTTGCTAAAGTCTTCCGGTTGGCCTGAAGTCTGTAGTGCTTCAATTGTAATCAAATCCCTCGTGTAACCGAGCGGGATGAGCTAGTTTTAATCGCAGATTTTTCGCGGTTGCTAAGATTTAGCGTAATCGCTTCATTCCGACCATACCGGACGGACGGACAGATGTGTTTGCTTTGTTTTCCCATTGTATCCATTCCGGGCGTTTTTTGTGTCGTCGTCACCGACGAAACCTGCGCCATTCCGTCCTTGATTGGTCTGTGAGCAGCCAATCGGTTGGATCGGACTGTCAAACTTGTGCTCGTTGTTGTGTTCTCGTGCTTGTGGGTACTGCGCGATCGTCTGGAATGAATTGCGCAGATAATCATTTGTACATTCGCATAGGATAATAGTTGACAACTAATCCTGAGTTTCGTAATATGGCTAGATTTTTATTTAGTTAATTTTGATGCTGGATAGTGTATCGATGCTGCGGTTAATGACTCAATTTTTAAGGTACGCAAATTGTTTTTCGGTTTTTGATGCAGTTGTGTTAATTGTGTCTATGATTTTTTACTAGGTAGTAATGCTTTCCAGCCTTGCTTGTCATTATTTATCCATCTGACTGCAACTCAAGTATTGTTGGTTTTTCAATAGGTAAATGGATGCAAATGTTGGGTAGATGATATAAAAATTGCAATTTGAGTTACTATTAATATTTATCTGTTGAGCAATAGACAAAATGCTGCTTGATTTATGCGATATCAGATGAATTTAAAAGCACTTTTTGCATCTGCATTTTTGTTCTTGATGGACCATTACATGTGCTCTACACTATAAACACTAAAACAGTTCTTGCTTTTAATTTTTTTGCAACTAAATTGCGCTACATGGACTTGAAAATGATCCAAGGGTTGGTGATATTCTATGATAATCGATGAAGACTTTTTCTGTGAAGCAGTTAGTTAATCATCGAAAAAGTTTTAGAATTATATAGATTCTCTGTTAGTGACTGCAGAATAAATATTGTACACACACACATATGGACTGATTTAACGCTCAATGGGTATTTGATAAGACATGATGAGACTCGTGATTGTTGTAGAATTGGACGTTCTGAAAGTTTGGTTGTGATCTTTTTTTTAATATTTCAATTAATCCGCCTTTTGCTTCACATAAATATTATTCAAATAGAAGGCTAGACGGCCGCTTTACCGTGCTATTAGTTTTTCGTGCTGGGTTATGCACCCCATCAGGATGAAACTTTTGAAGTCTATTTCATTATCTATTTGGCCAGAATTATTTATATATTTTTCGGTGCATCTACGGATGGATGTAATGTGTGATTGTATCAAATTTCTCCTGACTCTTAATTTGTTATGCATCTTTTGATAAGATTTTAGAGCGTTTTGGTAAATGACTACCAGTGGTTTTGATGACCAGTGTGAAAATTGCATGATACTTTTTATTTGGTCCTGCTCAAACAAAGAAGTTTTCTTTTAAAAATAGATGACTTTTTTTTATAGCATTATTCCTACTGTGTATATATTTCATTGAAATACGCAGTACGGTACTGAGAGTTAACATTCCTGTACGTTACTAATTCATGGATCCAAATATTAAACCTTTGAAGATTTATATAGATCAAGTGATATTAAAACATTTTTCAGGGTGTAGAATTGTGGTGGACGCGAATTTAGCATGGTTTTAAATTTAGGTTTCTTAGTCATATTTCAGAATGAAATTCCAATGTGATTTTATAATCGATCGTATAGTAGTGCATTATATTTTCTTAAACGTTAAATATGCTATAATTGACTCATTTGAACAGTATAGTCGTATTGATTGTAATTGCATTGCATTTGGTACAACAATATTGTATGTATTGAAGCTAACATATTGCTAACCAGTATGGATTTTTATAGATTTTCAACTTTTGTTGCCACTGGTTTCATTACAACATACAGCAGTAGTTTAATGATCATAGATGTATGACCTACATTCCTAATTTCACAATCGCTACTCATATTTCTCTTTAGAATCGTGCTGCTTGCTTGAAAAAAAAAAAAAAGCTGATTTGAAAATGCTTGACAATTGTATCAAGGTTATGTTTGAAATTGGATAAATAAATTTGGATCCAATTTCGTCAAACGATTGTGCTAGCGCTATTCTGAAATGTTCATGCTATGGAAATCATTCTACGGGGCTGCTTTCGTCACAATTTATTAGCGTGCCATTGAAGTGCAACTACAGCGTCGTATAGTATTGTAGGAATCTAGGCTGTTACAAAGAAGAAATAGTCTGTGGGTGTATATAAATAGTAGGGTGTCACTAACGTGCTGATAATTGGCTGAGATTCGTACATTTGCAACTGTATGTTATTTGCTTTTTGCTTTGTTTGCTTAGAGCCGGGGCCTTTCTTACGGTTCTTCTACCAACACTGTCAACCATACATTTGCAACCCTTTTCTATATTTTAATGACTTCTTTTTTCGTTCTGTAGAATTTATGTGAGGCAAAATTGCACCAACATAAAACATTGACTGCTTTTATGAAATTTTGTAGTTTGAACCGAGTGTTGTTTGCCATAGAGTAAGAACAAAGTGTAACTGCTTGTCAAATGACATTAGGATTAAAGTCAACGTGGAATGCCGAATTCAAGGTTCATTTATATGGCAAGTTGTAATTAATGCGATCAACATAATATCAAGTAATGTTGGCATTGTGACCATGAGAAAATTTTGCAACTTGTTATAATGTATGTATAGATAAATAAGTATATCTATTTATGATGTGAAAACATTCTGTGCGTATTCAGAAAATGTGAAACAAAATGGTATCAATCTTTGCATAAACAGTGCTATTTTCAATCGGAATATTTTGTTTGTAAACTTCTAAATTGAGTTTTAAAACGTCTTCTAGAAACAGATTTTGTGATTTTACTTCCTTGTTAATATCTCTTGATGCTATTTTTATGACGTAAGATTCAAAGCTATGTAACACCGTTTATGGTAACCACAAAAATTAAGTGGTGTGCATTCTTCACTGGTTTGATTTACTAAAGCGAACTAACTCAACAAATAATTCATCACTCCTATTTATGGTAATATTTATAAAATGTACTGATTTTCGGAAAGTAGAAGCCTTCTGTCATGTGTATTTGTTTTCTATTAAGCTATGTTTATTTAAAATTGTTCGGTAAAACAACGTAAATTTGTAAATCAAAATTTACTAACTAAATATGCTGACTAAACTCTAAGTGTGAATTGCATTGAAATGAGATTCAGCATTTATTAAACAAAATAATGAGTTATGAATCTAAAGCATCACTCAAGCAGATGCACAAAATCAGCTTAAAACCACGAATGCCACAAAACTCACATCAAATCATGCAATAGCATCCAAAATATTGTTCATATTCCTGCAAATTGTATCACAATAAGCTGAAAAACAACATGCTTTATTAAAATGAGTCGATTTATCAACGATGGTGCTTTAATACTGTAAAACATGAAATTTTTGCTGCATGTTATTTTCGCGGTTTTTCCTCTCAGAAATTTTGCTGCACTTAATTTTTGAGTTTTTGAGGACCGCCCGTTATAAATAGCTTCTGCAGCTTTAGTTTGCTGCGTGTAATTTTTGCGAGTTTTATCGATTCGCGAAAATTACGTGCGCGCAAAAATTTCACGTTTTTCAGTATTACCGACTTTGGCTTATTATATACAATAAAGAAAATTCGCTAGGTTTCAACTACAGTGCATATATAGGTAGTTTCGCTATGCAAAGTTACTTACCTACGAATATTGATATAATACACACACGTAGTGAACTCAGACTCCAAGGCATCACAAAAAGCAAACGTTCACACACGTTAAAAGTTTGAAATCGCAACAAATGCAGCATTTATTGAGAAGCGATTTTTACAAATATTTTTCGCATATAATAAATCTTTGTTTACAAAATCAGCTTTTGCAAAAGACTTTACGTGTGTCAAGGCACGTGAAACTACAAATTAAGCTTCAAATTAACGAACCTTCTCATATTATTTGAAAAAAATAGCAGTTTCCTCTAGTTAGCGGCAAACTGTTTCTGAAGACAAATCATTTAATTCGGAGTCAATACCAGAACCGATAAATATTTTGACGAGACACTTTGCAAGACAGGCGAAACAGCAGCGCAACTGGTCTGCGCAGTACGCATCAGGCTACTGCGTAGGTTCTGTCCAATCTAAAAGGCAGTGACAGTTGAAAGTCAACAGAGTAAAAACTATAAGCCTACAGTTTAAACGAAGTACGTTTACCTGAAATACATTTACATTGTAAAGGTTTGGGAACGATTTACATAAACTTGAAGGAAGGTGTGAGAATGGTGAAAGTTTGAAAAATGCTAAGTTGCTGATGCGCTGTATTTGTAACCTAAAATCTCAATCCGCTCCAATGTGGCTGATTAATTTTTCTGCTTTTTTAAAATAAAAACTTTCATAACTTTTCAAGACAATGTAATTTCAAGACAACATAATCGCTTGAAATTTGGAGAACTTGTGCAAAATTATCTCTGCCTCAATCCCTGCAAACATGAAGCAAACTGTTTAAATTTTTTCGAAATTATTGCCAATTCGCTAGGGGGCTGTTCTTTATGACTCACTCTGTCCGCGGATTGCTCTAGATCGTTAAATTATCATAATAAAAAAGGTGCTCAGTTAACGAGGTTCTCCATTGTAGGCGTAGAAGGTCCTTCCGTCGGGCGTGACGCGCTTGTCGAGCCCGTGCCTCGACTTCATGTGCCAGTTGAGCGAGTTGCGCTGTCGACAGGAGTAGGCACAGCACGCGCAGCGCAGTGGTCGTGCGTCCGTGTGCTGCATCTGATGCACCTGCACCACGCGCCCACCGTAAAACACGCACTGTAGCCTGTGGCAATGTTATCAAGCCTCGTGATGGTTAGGTTTTGAGTTTAAGGATCGCCGTTTACTGGGCATATTTAATGATTTACGATTGTATGTTTCAAACTGAAAGAGATTTTTTCTTCCTGTGCACAACTTGTGGGGTGGTGGTGGTGGGGTGGGGGGAGCGGTGGGAGTGGGAGTGAGGAGGCGAAAAAGGTCTCTTTTCCCATTCATGCACAACTCACGACTGGGGATGATGGAAGCTAGTTGGGCCATTCTTAATGGTTCTATGGTGTGCTCTGAATCATGCCAAATGATGCCATTCTAAATGTGCTATATCAAAATATCATTGACATTGATTGTTGACAAGACACAATGCAATTTTTGTTTCTTGAGCCAGCGTGAAGTGTGTTCCGGCGTTATCTATCAGAAACCCACATAAAAACCATACTGCTTTGGGTCATCCAACTAGAGCATAGATAAGTATATAAATTGAATATACCGGTAAAAACTGACAAAAATGGTCGTTTTTGTCGTCTATTCTGTTAAAGTCCATGTTTTCAGACGGGTTCGACGTTTGCGCCCTGGTGAGGACTACTGGAGCTCGGTTTTTACGGTCGAATGCCCTTCCTGATGCCAACCTAAATCGAATATCTCATACCTTGAGATGCTTCAGTTCTCGAAAGGCGCGATCGCACCCTATGTGGTTGCACACGAGCGGCCTTTCTTCCGCATGCGCAACGAGATGGTTGAGCAGCGCGGACTCCGAATCAAATCTTTTCGTGCAGCCGTTTCTCAGACACTCCAAATCAGATGACGAGGCCATACCGGCATCAATACTACCATCCGCCGCAGTAGTGCTACTATCCCCAACGCCATCACTACGCCCAGTAGCGTTACTTTCAGTACCGCAACTAGCACCAGTATACCCATCTGCACAACCACTAAACCCAGTGGCGGTATGATTACTCTCAGAATCACTATCGCTATACTCAGTCGCACTTTTCTCAATGGAGGTACTGTCATTCCTAGCACCACTATCATGACACCCAGTTACTCCATCACCACACCCACTGACGGTACCGTTACTCCCAGTACCACTACCACCACACCCACCCGCACCACCACTGCACCCACCGGCGGTACCATTATTCCCAGCACCACTACCACCACACCCACCCGCACCACCACTACACCCACCGGCGATACCATTACTCCCAGCACCACTACCACCCCACCCAACTCCACCGCCACTACTCTCCGCCACCGCAGCGCAACTTTCCCCCGCATCACCCCGCGCAGCCACCCAGCCGGCGAGGTGGACCCTGCGCAAGTGACTTCTCAACGACCCACGGCCGTGATGGCGCGACGCGCAGTCGCCGCAAGGACAGACGAGCTGCTGCGGGGGTGCGCTCGCCTCCTCGCTGTGCTGCTGGAGATGATGGGACAGCTCGGCCTTCGTCGAGAAGCTCTGGTCGCAGACGAGACAGGAAACGCGCAGCTCATGGGGGGTCGTGTTGAGTGAGGATATCACGTGAGCGTGCAGATCGGCGTTAGTGAACGCTTCGTGGCCGCATGCATCAAAGTTAAACTTGGGCGACTCATCGTTTTGTGAGGAGTTGCGATTGAATTGAATAAAATCGGCATTGCTGAGAGTGGAAAGCGATTTGTTGTCCGTGTTTTCGCTACCGTGTGTCGTGTTTTTGTTGTGAAACGAATCTATGTCTTCCAAGGAGCTAAAAAGGGTCGGATGATGATCTGGATGATTTGCAATCTGCTTAGATTCCAGCGTCTGCGATGGATTGACGCAAGTTATTCTCATAAGAGATGTGTAAAACGATGGGTCTTTTCCAGCTGCTGGAGTGATTTTCTTCAGAAGCAGCTTGGACTGGAGGAGCTGATGCACAGATTTACTCCTATCACAAGCCTGGTTTCTCATCGTGTGTAAAAAAGGATTGCCGTTTTGCTGACTGTGCAGCATGATCGGTGATAGTTCACATTCATCCATGTTAATTTTCAAAGCGGCTGTTGTTAACGCGCTTGCGCATCCTTTGGAATTCACAGTTTCACGTTGGTCGGCTTCAAGCAAACTTTGCGATGCTTGGCTGTCACTGCCTCTGGGATCTGTTAATATTTCCTTTTCAGTTCCTGTACAAAATTCTCTGCTCAGTTCTGAATTGCCGCGGAGTGTTGATTTTGAATGCATTTCTGCGTTAATGCTAACTCCTGTGTTATTCACAAAATTATCACATGCTACTATCATAAAATCAGTTTTTTGCTCCACAGCAACATTCTTAGAGATGTTGTTCAAGGCTGAACTGCTACTTGCACAAACACAAGTTACACATTCGCACAACTTGCAGACAGAAGGTGAAACCATGCGCGCGTGAATGGCTTCGTGTAACTTTAAACGATGTTTTTCTCTAAAAGACTTAAAGCACTGAGGAAACTGACAACGAAATTCACCCTCACACAGATGGGACTTCATCACAGCAATATCTGAATTATCAATTCCAATTGCGATTAAATCTATGTCACTTGTCTTCAACTGTTTCGAATAATTGAGGTGATTTTGTGCATCGTCCAGTGTCTCTGTTGCAATGGCATTCGAATACTCAAATTTCCGCTTTTGTTTCCAGATTCGCGTTTTTCTATAGTCCTTGTGCGTCATGACGTGATCCCACATTGCCTTTGAAGTGTCAAACAACTGTCGACAGACAGGGCATGCGCGAAACTTTATGGTGCAGAAACCATTTTTAGGCATATTGCTTGAGGGCACAGATTCTTTAGGGACATCAATGCCCCCTTGTTCGTCGATAGGCGGATATATCACGGATGAAGATATTTTTCTGTTGTTTTCATATTTTATCACAGCATCTTTTAGTTTTAAATCGTCGTCGTCTTGCAGTTGCTCGAAGCAAACCATTTCTGACATTGGCTGAACAGTATTCATTTTGCTTTTCCACAATTTTTCTACCATACTACTCAGACCCCTTTTCTCTTTTGTCACTTGTCTATTCATTGCTGTCGTTTTGGCAGCAGATAACTTGACGCCTTGGTTGAATTTAAGTGCTGAGATTTGTTTGTCTCTCAATGTCCTCTCACGTTCAACGTAGTTACCTGAACTGGGTGTGATGTCGAAGTGTTCAAGTGGAACGGATATCGTAGAATCATTGTTAGAAGTATCCGTCAAAGCTACACCTCTGAAACTTAAATCGACCGCATCGTTAGTATCCAAAGTAAACTTCGTCTCTGAACAGCTGCGGTGGAGAGACACAGCCGATGACGAATTGAATTTAGTTGAATAATCCCAAACACAATCGGATTCTGGGCTCCGCGGGTGAGAGAACGCGGCTTCATTTGGAATAGATGATGAGATCATCAAATTGTGATCGAATAACGATATGTTCTCGGCCGGTCTTTGCTTCAACGGGGTTTCTATCGTGCAGTAGCTCGCCACATTTTGCTGCAGCAGCTCCCTTTGCAAACGCTGAAGCTGCGCCAGATATGTTGCAATAACACTGGTCGAGATACTCTCCGGCAGGCCTATATTGACGCACTGCGAAGCCCTCGGATATGAATCAGTTAACAACGATAATCTACTTGAGTCAGGCTGCTCAAAAGTTCCAGAAACTAGTTCAGAGGAATTTGTCGTTTGAGAAAATTGCTGCCGCTGCAATTCTATTAGAAATTCGCTTGCGCCGCCAGTGGCTATTTCCTGTGACAGATCAGATCTACGATAATCTTCTACCGCCTTGTTGTTCGCGCTACCGTGCAATTCTCCATATGCAGCATCTATCAAATTCTCGCACTTTGTTGAATTGCTCAATTCTGGAAGCACCAATGAAGATGCCGAGTTATACCTTGAGGCCGGGACATTCACTACACCATCCAGATAAGTATTCAATTCTTCACTCTCTGCCAAATGTGGTTCTACTTTAATGAATCCAAGTGGCATGCCCGTCTCGCCATGTGTGGCCATTCCGCTCAGCATGCTGCCTGGATTTGCTTGACTTGCATCCGCAGTATCAGGCGGCATTCCAAACGAGCTCAATTCTCGGTGGACGACTACAGTGTGCTCTCGCAAATGCGACCTCTTTGCGAACCGTTCGTTGCACACGCAGCAGGAGTACTCGACGTGGAACAGTTTATGCTCGAGCAGCAGTTGGCGGCTTGGGAACAAGCTCGAGCATATTTTACACTTGAAGAGGGTTCCGTAGCTGACTTGAGGAACGCGCTCGGTCCTCTTGCGCTTCGAGGGCGTCAGTCCGTTCTTGGCATCAAAGCGAAAGTCGAATCTGCAGGCGTCGAAGTCACCCATTGTTCGGTTTTAGCTAAAGGTTTCCTGAAGGCGCCGGGTCAATACGGAGAAATCTGAAAATAGAGGATTCTTTATATTATGCGAGTATGGTAAGGATAATACAGAGGCTGTCAAAAACCAATGTTTCATGCAATACTATAGTCTAATCTTTCTCTATGCTAATGCACATGACCATGGAAGATTACAGTAAAACTGCTTTGATTTTCAATTATTAAACAACAGTACGAAAGTATAACACTATCAACAAAATACACCTGAGACTTCTAGAAGCAGCTCTTTAAACTAGGCATGTAGACAATGGCATCCAATCAACACGCCCACTTATCCAGTGCTGTCTTGGAAAAAGTAGCGGGCATACTAAAAAAACCTGCCCCCTGGAAGAAATGTTTTCTTTTGGTGCAAAACTCCAGATGGAGGGGGGCCGGAGGGGGGGGGGGAGGGTAAGGAAAGAACTTTTCCCATGAACTTTGCCTACTATATCAAAAGATCTTTTGGCTTCTAAGGTCAGTAATACCGGTGCTTATTCATCTTCACTGATAAATTCCACTGAGAATAAAATAAAGTTTGTATACGCTACCCCTCAAAAAGTAGTGGGCATATGTCCTTGCTGCGTATACGCCAAACCTCGACTACATCACTGCACTCATGCTCCTAGTATTAGTCCACATCAAATTCCAAACAGAGCGCGGACTGGGGAGTGCAGGTCACGTCATACACATAGTTAAATATTATTTATTTTGAGTTTAATAGGTAGGTCCTAATTGATATTGACCCAAAGGGCTGCAACTCGTAATATTGCATCTTAAACAGGCTCAAGTAAGTGTAGCCTAAGGCCAACGCCTTTCGTTTGCAGCACGCCGCGGATTCATTAGGTAACTACCGACCAGATATGGCACATTTATAGTCTACAGCTATTCTCATGCTCCCCGTCAATCTCGCCATTCCGACTACAGGCCCTACTTAACGTAGCGAGTAGCCACACGTAAAGCCCCATGATAGGCCTAGCGGCGTCTACCTGTAAAAGTTCTAGGCGCAATCCGCAGGCCTGCTGATCCAAAGCTAGCTGTGGGGCCGAACGACCTTTCTACGTCCGCAACCAGATATAATGCGCAGCAGCTACCGCTCTTACCGGATCGGTCCAAATCTGGACGCTAGCTACAGCGAACTATGACAGCGTATACCTTCCCGAACCGGCGCTCGCTTGGGCTACAGACTCCGGCGCGCGGAAAACATAGCAACGCTCGTGGCTGTATTTAGGCCTACGGTAAAGATGGCTGCAGGGGGGGAGGAGGGTGCCACCCACGTGAAAAGATTTTTTGTCGTCAAAAATGTGTAGCTACAACAGTGGTGATGTAATAATGCGCGGCATTAAACGGTTAAATACATTGAATCATACCGATTGATGCTTTGAGTTCCAAGTGAGATGTACCAGTCTGGTCTGAACTAGGAAAGAATTGATTATGAGTCGATTTATGACACAGTAACTTGGTCGAAAAAAATTCGCCCCAATGCCCTCCCCCTGCTCAATACACCCGACCCGACCCGTTCACTGCAAATAAAAATATTCGTTGTAAGCGGGACGAAAAAACTGCAAAAAAACTGCCATCTCCCCGACCAAAAAATCCTGGATCCGTCCTATAGGATTACAGCGTTGTTGCAGTGCAGAATATTGCACCTCGGCGGGAGCCGTAGCCTGGTTCTATTAAAGAAGGAAGACAGCGGTTGGTCAAAACCGTCATGGCCTGCATGGGAAACAGTGGAGCTGGGTTCGGCGTCGCGGCAGCTGTGGCAGCTGGACTAGTTTTGGCATCCATACGCGTTCCGCGGCTTCCGCCTAGTGCGCAGTGCGCAATGGTTGCGGAGCTATACACTATCTAAGGCTATACGAGCGATATACTATCTAAGGCTATCTCTACTCGCAGCCAGTCGCATGGCTAATTACCTGCGCAAGTCGGAAAACAAATAATAAACTTGCAGCCGGAAAACAAATAATAGACTTGCAGCCCAGAGCTCCCCGGGCGAGCAGTAAAAAGCGACTAAAGAAGGGGGAGCGGTTTTGTGGCAGCCATCTTACACAAAAACCGGACGGTAATAGTCTTCCAAGTCTTCCAGTTACTCACACACCGTCCTTAAAATCCCCCCGCTCCCCCCCCAGCCAGTCGCATGTGGATGGGAAAACGTTTGGGGGTTGAAATCCTCTCCCGAATCTGATTTGTTGTTAATTTTCAACGTAGCCTTTGCAGACAGAACCTAACTGAAGACATAGGAATCATATTAGGGAAGTGGATTGAAAAACTGAAATAGGGGTTGGAGGGGGGGCTCCTAGAAGAATTAGCCCTTGCAAGCTGGAGAACAAAGAATTGGACTACAGCCCAGAGCGCCCCGGGCGAGTCGTAAAATGCAATTAAAGAGGGGGGGGGGGAGTGATCTGTGCGTGACCCTTCGCGCAGAACCGGACTGTAATAGTCGTCGATACTACACACGGTCCTTAAACTCACAAAACCAATTTATGTTAATTCTGCTATCCTCTACGTCTTCTCCCAAAGCGTCTGCTGTCAGCGGTGGAGTTTGAAAGATGCTTATAAGCACTATAAGCAGAAAGCAGTTTGCATACGCGAAACAGATCTTTTGAGGAGGAAAAATAGATTTACGAAGCATACATTAATCAATTTAAACCATAAATAAGAATATGGGAAATCAGAATTTTTCTCTAAGTGGTCATCGGTAGGCCACCGGTATCCTGGCTACATGTCCGACAGCGCTGCCGTGCTATGCTTCAGTTGAGTTCACGAGAACAATAATCCATCAAAGAATCTTCAAAATCAGGAGATTGCGGACACGTGCGATGTAATTAAGAAGTGGGTGCCATAAAAAAATGGCAAGCAAAATCCTTCCTTTGCGAAATAGCTTCTCAGCCAAACTGACCAACACTGAAACATCGGCCGCGCCGACATTTTCTAACAAAGCGTTTGCTTCTCTTTAAGCACCAACGTAAAAAGTGTTAAGAATGCCTATAGGCTACAGAAATGTGCAATAATGCAGTAGGCCAACAGCTTAAAGAATGAAGCCTATATTACATAGATTGTGGCTTTTTACTTGGCTTCCTGTATTCAAATACACATCGCTAGCTACTTATTATTGTGTTAATCTGCCTAGCATCAGCCCAGGCTACCCTACTGAACTGCAGCACTCCTTCAAAGAAATGTATTTATTTATTTAATGATTTAAGCTACGCATATACCTTTCGAAATGTCACAGTTAGAGAAGCTGCCTGTCAGTCTCTTATGTTGCGACACATAGCATACCTTTTTACGCTGCCACTTGCGTCGAATGTTGAACAATGGTTTCAAGTTCAACGAAGCTGATTCGTCAAATATTAGTCCTTAATCGTCGTCATTCGCCAAATATTGATCCTGCATAACTTCTTTGACCAATGGCTAATAGACATTGGCGTTTAGTCAAAGAAGTTATGCGGGATCAATATTTTATTGATGAACTTCATAATACTTTTGTTAAAACCTGCTTTCAAAACTGAGCTCAAGAATTTTAAGTCAGCCAATTCAACACCGCTGTGTTAATCCGCAGTAACGCCTGTTCTTACAGAAAGTAATTTAATACGGTCTAATTACATGTAAATCAAACTAATTTCTGACCAAACTGCGCAGTATTTGACCTAATGCTTTCAGTCTTATACTTACATTGTACACTCCAGAGAACGTTCAGATCGTCATCGATCTAAAAGAGCTCCATGAAGGCGACTATAAGCCTGCAGTATGTAGACAACAACCCACGCCCGATTAAAGCGGATTTCTCATTAGCTAAGTTTATTATAGCCAGCCTATGCTGCTTACCACACCGTCCATTGGTCTCTATAATGGGAAGCGCACTGACGCTTATAATGCGCATCTATTCCAGGTAGCACTGTCATAATAAATCTCCGGAGTAGGCACAGAGGAGGAAAGAATCCTTGCGTGGTCGGTGCTCAGTGGGCTGAGGTGAGTTAGCTACATGTAGCTACCGGTGTACCGTATACATGTACGTTGTACATCCACTATTTGTGCGAATAAAGCTGAGAAGGCGGTTTATTCCATCCACGACTGCGCTAAAGCGACTTTAGCGTAAAATCGCAGAATCATACTGGAATGAAGTTAGACTGGTTAAACCGTCATAATAATTATGACGCGGCGAGTATCGAGCCATTTATAAAATACTCTTCTAGACCTATACTCCACCAAGCGGCATCGCCCGGTTGGGTATAGCCTACATGTAGGCTATCAGTGCCTATCATCTTAGCCGAAAAGAGTATTTACCTAAAACAGTTTTAACCTGAAAGTGTTTCTTAATGCTATGAATTTTAAAAGAATCGGTTACTATTGCAAAACGTGAGCCTAATGCGATAAGCTATAGCCGATCAACGGGCCAATAACCACAACTTTATCTTCACAAATGTAATTATACCGGCGCTACCGCAGCTGTATCACCAACTTAAGAATAAAATAGGCTAATGAAGAACCCGTGCCCAAAATCAGAAATGCTGGGTAAATAGGCTACTGGATAAGGGACAAACTCTCGGATCACCGTGGATCGATTTATTTCTAGCCTATGCTGCTTGCTGTGGTGCCGACACATTTGGCCAGGGTTAAGTTTAGGAGGCGCAGTACGCCTAAAACAGGTTTTGTTTAATAAATCGTACGCCAAATTAGAAGGGGTAGGCGTAGAGCTACGCCTAAAAATGGTCGAGCGAGGCGTAGCGTTTTTTGAGATGCGGTGCGTAGCCGTTTGCGGTATAAGACAGTTAAGGATAGTTATTTTTTGTCGATTTCTTGGTCAAGTTAGGCTACAGATTGACGGTAAAGATACTGTGACAGTAGGCCATAACTGTAGCTTATAAAATGGACAATGACTGGCAAAAATTGAGCAAAAAATTTCTGTTAGCACCCCCCCCCTTCCGTCGAGAGCGCTCATCCAAGATAGAGGCTACGCCTGTTTTAAAAGGCTTAGGTGTAGGACAATGATGCCTGTTTTATCAGAAGGAGGCGTAGCGTTACGTCGGTTTCATGAGGCCTAAACCGAACTCGAGATCTGCATTTGTCTTCTTAATGCAAGGCACTTATGTGTACGCCGAACACGAGTTTTTGTTTCTTATCATTGAGTTTTGTTTTCATTTAGCGACTGTGTGCAGAGCAAGGCAATAATATATAAGCCTGTATAATTATACAGTCCGGTTCTGTGCAAGAGAGCCACACAGAACTGCCCCTCCTTCTTTGTCGCCTTCAACGACTCGCCCGGGGGGCTCTGCATGGGCTGCAAGCGAATTCAAATTCTTTGTTACCCGGCCAGGAGGGGGTAAATCACTGAGAAGATCATAGGGTGATTATTATAAGTGTCGAGCCTGGGGTGACTGAGAAGGTCGAACCCTTTTCACATTTTAAACACTTTTTGACTCCGCTGGCCCACGCAACTCAAAATTTGAGCGGTGTGTTACAAACTTCATAATGAGTGACGGGATTCATAATGAGTGACGGGATTCATAATGAGTGACGGGATTTCGGGAAATCGGCTTAAAATTTGTGGAAAAAATGAACAGGGGCTACGCGTTTAATTTTATTGATGGCGTATCGGTTTCCTGTGTAATATAAAACTGGATAGGTAATTTTTCGATTGCCAAGTAAAGTTAGGTGTACGGAAAGTCTGCTCTTGAAATTTTTTTGTCAGCACCCCCC
>JAQIWG010001536.1:0-24072 GCA_034695025.1 Chamaedrilus cognettii
AGGAACCTCTAAATATTATCCAAATGAGCTGAAATTTTTGGTGTAGAATCACATGGTCATAGTGAAACTTTCTGGGGGGACTGCACCATCATTTAAAAAACAATTTTTTTTTGGGACACCCTAATGTGCATGTATTATGAGCTGTAATGCATGGCAATATATACCATACTGCCATAAGTATCATGGATATGAGAATGTGCATGGGGAAAACAAAGACTGATTGAAATGATAGGAAGTCGCAAGAAAAACTGGATTGGGCATGTGGAGCCCCGAGGGAAGAAAGGTTGTTAAGAGATATGATAGAGGTGAGAACGGAGGGCAAGAGAGGACCTCGAAGGCCACATATCAGGATGATAGATGACCGTCAGAAGGAATCGTATGTGGATATGAAGAGAAGGGCCGAGGATTGAATAGGGTGGAAGGTTTGGACATCGAAGATCTGCCACTTGGCCAAAAACTGAAGAAGAAGATTGCAGTGCTAATTTGCAGTACGCTACTGCTGTTTATATATGCTGGCTGCGATACATATTGTTTGTATTTATGTATATATCCTGCACAAGTTTGTAACGCACCAAAAATACATCATGCAAGCGAAGATGGAAAAGCATCATTTGCTTGAATAGTATATGTGCGGGGGATGTGTGTGGCAGTATGTAGAACATAAGGGAGATGTGTATGGCATGCGTATGGCAATATGTAGAACATACTGCCGTGAACTATAGGCTGTATTATGTACATGTATTACTAGGTTGCCATACGCATCGCATGTATCGGTCATGCATGTACTACACAGGCTGTAACTGTTGGGCGTCCAGAATCGCAGTCAGTGTCCATTATTTATGGTGTTGTTCTGCACGCGGGCTCCCCTATCGCTTCCACGCTGACGCCTCTGCTGCATGCATCCTGCTGCTGCTCGTGTATAGGGAGGCACTGAACAAGGCTCTTCCACTCGTTCATAGGACCACTCAGCGCCAGTCCCGCCAGGCCAGGGGATTTTTACTATACAAAGTGGGGAGCAAATTGGCCCCAGCCCTCATGAATTGCCTCCTAGCCCTTCCCCTTCTGTCTCACACATTTTGCCTTATTTTGGCCTATGCTTGTTTTATTTGTTTGTTTTATTTGCGCATAGTCCGCGTTTCCGGAATTTAAAAAATGTACGTATATTGGCTGTCAAACGGGACTCTGCTAAATTCAGGTCCATTAGAAATGAATGTGCGAGTAATAAAGCTGTAAGCCTAGTCAAATAGTGCCCTTTTTGAGATAATTTACGCGTAAAAGTGCCCCTATCTAATCAAAGGCCCCCCAGTGAAAATTCCTTTAAAAATGCCCTGCGCCAGGCTACACTGCTGTTGATCCCACTCCTCTTGAAAATTGAGCCGGGCTGGCTGTTTGGTGGTGATTGCATCGCCTTCATTGAAATTCATCATTTTGGTTTTTTTTCCCTCGGTTCATTTTATGTGCTAACGCTAGATGGACGTCCGATGCTCATTATCCTTGCTCATTGCTTCAAGTCTAGGAAGTGGAGGCAGAGTCAGAGATCAGAATAGAACTGTTTAGGCTGAGACCTTGGGATCTGTATACCAATTAATGCCAAGATTGGACAGATTGGGACTAATTTGATTTACCACCTTGATCTACTTGTTTGATCTGTCCTGCATTTCAGAGGCCAGTCTACAAGCATTTTGCTGTCATATGCAAGATTCAACATCACCCGTTTGTAGTCAACAAATATGCATGCATGTATGGCATTTGTATGCATATTGCCAAGATTTAGGTCTGTTACCTCTGCGTGTTCATTAGAATGGTTATGAACTAGAACACAGTTAGGTCTATGCCTGTGAGGAACCCTGAGTATATCTCTTGATTCTTTTTGGTTTTTTGTAGTTTAGAGACCGTGTGTAGCGCAACAACTATATACAGTCCGGTTCTGTGCAAGAGAGCCGGCACACAACTGCTCCTCCTTCTTTAGTCGCCTTTTACGACTCGCCCGGGGAGCCCTGGGCTGCAAGCCAATTCTTTGTTCCCCGGCCTGCAGGGGTATATCTCTTGAAGAGGGCCTCCACGATGCGCTTTCAGTGTTTATCTGATCACTCGATGATGACTGGATAACCCTCCGACGATTCAATTCAATCATCCAATCAGGATTTGTGTGCTCGAGCACTTGACGCGATCAATCCAAAAACTGCAGAGTGGAGTCTGGGAGTACTGACGAATGCAATAATGTGTTTTGTTTTGTTTATTGTAGTTTAGGGACCGTGTGTAACACAAAGACTATATACAGTCTGGTTCTGTGTAAGGGAGCCCGCGCAGAATCGCTCCCCCATCTTTAGTCGCCTTTTACGACTCGCCCGGGGAGCTATGGGCTGGAAGTCATATTTTTGTTCTCCGACCTGCAGGGGGTGCAATAGTTTGCAGGCATTTATGTAGGCCTATATAAATTCAATCCAACCTCGGTCAGTGGCGGTTCCAGCCTTCCACAACAGGGGGGCGAGAAAGTTCGAGAACTTGCGATGCACATCACATTTTTCCTTCCTTTCTAGACAGAACGCATGAGCGTGTGGGGGGTGGATGCATACAGAACCTCAATTTTGAGAGGTAGTTTGAAAACCATAACGGGGGGCTTGACACCTCCGAAATCAAATTTTATAATGTTAATTTTCTCCCTAAATGGGCTTGGCTTATATCAACTGCGGAGGCTTGAAACCCAAATTTGGGGGCTTAGACCAAAAAAAAAACCTTCTGGAACCATCGCTGACCTCGGGTCATAATTAAAATGATACTGACCATAATCAACTGGGCTAACTACACTCTCCATGAAACCGAAATCCTCGAAACATTGTATAACTTCTCAGATTTGCCTTAAATTTTGTACCCCACAAGACCAGCCGTAGATAGGCTATTGCCTGTATGATGCGCGCAGCCAAGTGACCGAAGACTATCGATGACGTTTGTTAATAAATAATAGAAAATCGATTGATCGTTATACATTGTAACGCGATATTTATTTCTAGGCAATGGTTTGCAGTGAGTCACGCAATTTCCTATAATGCTGATCGGTTTTGTTGGCGTAACGCATTTATTACGTGTGGCGTAGAACGTTTGATTCTATTTAATTTACAATTGACAGTAATTGCCATCATGGTAATGCTATGAAATCACTGAGGACATTTTAAAATGAGCTGATTGATCTGCGCGTCCATAATGTCCTCCATATTGTGGTGTTGACCAGATAAGGGGTGGATTCTATAGACGTACCTTTGTTCCCACCTTTACCTTTGCTTAGACAATATAACAACAGCCGATAACTGCCGTTCAAAGAAGCATTTTGTTTGGTCTATTTAAATTAATATAGACATTAAATAAATATGACGTCATAGATTTTGAGCCAAATTATTTTTGTTCACACTGAATTCAAATTCTTTTGAATTATTTCTCGAAACTAATTTGTTTAGTTTTGTAATTTCTAAACATTTTGCTCGTTTTTTGAATGGCAGTGAAGGGCTGCTCTTACATTCCGTTCCTCAGCAAGAACTTTGCTTAGCCGGACCTAAAAGTAAGTAAAGGTACTCTATAGAATCCACGCTAGGTCTGTGTAGGCTTATCATGTTCGCCTACCATATACAGATATACATGTGTATGTGTGTATGCATGTTATAATGCCCAACAACGATGTTCTGTTGTCTTGGTCATGTCAACGTTTATGTTTTCTGCATAATAGTTCTTGTTTGCATGTAGCATCTATCCAAGAAACTAAATCTATGCGATAGCATAACACTGCTGTAGGCTTTAATAACGCTTCCTTTCCACGATGCATATTTTGCATGCAGTTTTGCATGCAATCGTGTTAAGAAAATTACAATGTAAATTATCCTTAATGGGTTTCATGCAGGCCGTGCATGAAACCCAGCTAAGGTAATCGTTGTCATGACAACGGTCGTCCATTCGCCTTTACACGGTTGCATGCAAAATTGCACGCAAAATTGCATGCAAAATATGCATGGTTGAAAGAGACCCTAAGTGCTGATTATCAGCACAATACTGTACACAGCATGATCGGCCTTGTAGCCATGGCAGGGATGATATCGATGTTTACAATTAGTATAATGGACTGATATTGCACTATACCTGCATTGCATTGAAAAGCTTTGCCAAATGAGACCAATTGTACAGGGAATATATTTAGAACAAAATATGAGTCCTTGTTTTTGTACTAGTGAAGATTTCATTGATTTCGAGCTGAGAGAGTTCACAAAGATTTGGTTTGGCTAGCTTGGGGTAGTAATGTAGTTATTTCTAGATTTTAATTAGGGAAGTTTTTTGTCTTGTATAGTATACACTACAATAGTCAGCAGGTGTAGTAACTCTGTGACCAAGAAAGAGGCCTTTTGAGTCATGTCCTACAGTTGCTACACAATAAAGTAAACCGGTATATAGATTAAAGATCAATCAAATGTAAATTTAGAATTCATGAATTAGACTTATTGAACTCAATGAAAACTAATTCTCATTTCATTTAAATATCAATTTAATCAATAGTCTTTAAACTCAGACAGATTGATTTCTCACATGCATGGGCCAACTTTGGGCCTTTAGTTTCACAGTGAAATGCATTTATATTTGTTGTATTTCTTTTCCACCAAATATTTAGCAATATTTGCAGAGTGAAGTTAATCTTCAGAAGCCTTTCAAATTAAAATAGATAATATATTTATTGTTCATGCGGCCTATAAGCTTTGCTGTCCACACGCTAATTATGATACAACATGACATCTACGTTTTCTGCTGTACCGCTGCTGAAAACATTCGTAGCGCGGACGACTGATACCTTAGTCACTTCTCATCGCCTTGCCTTGCCCTCGATGCGGGAAGCGAAAGTGAAATTTCCTGACGCCATTATTTATGGTCAAGCAGCCTTGTAAACTGCTGCGCGCGCCAGACAGTCTGCGTCCTGGCGGCATATCAAGCACTAACTCCTCTATTCACCATTGAGCTGTACATACTGGTTGTACCGCGGGTCGTTCTTTCTACTCCCTGCAGACTGGGGTTAAAAGAGAATAGGTCTGCTGCCCAGAGCTTCCCGAGCGTGTCGTATAAGATGTCGCTAAGGAGCAGTTCTTCGCTTGGTCCCGAGGCACTGAACCGAACTGTTCTAGATTTTGTTGCAAGGGACACGTGATCTTTAACCCCAATAAAGAAGGACAGAGAGATTTTGTTGCAAGGTACACGTGATCCTTAACCCCAATTGTTGCAGCTACACTTGATCCTTAACCCCAATAAAGAGAAACAGAGAGAGAGAGTTGGATTTTCTGCTAAACACTGACTTCCTGGAAAAAAACGTGTGGAGCACAAAGACAGTCCGATTCTGTGCAAGAGAGCTGGCACAGAACCGCACCCCTTTCTTTAGTCGCCTGTTACGACTTGCCCGGGGAGCTCTGTGCTGCAAGCCAATTTGTTGTTCTTCGGCCTGTAGTGTGTCGTGAAACGATCTGCACTTGCGGCGCCACAGTATATCAATTCTCCAATTTAACTCCTAGGTCTTAGTGCATGGCATTTCCATCCAGAGTTGTTCATGGGTCCATTTTTCATGTCCCGACCCGACCCGCCATGAATTTGACCGACCCGACTTACCAGTAGGCTGAGATGCCCCACTCCTGACTCACATTTATCACCATATCATTTTTTATGGATTTTTGCACAAGACTTAAAAAAGAATTTTTTTTACTAACATGGATGCGTGATGACATTTAACTCAAGATAGTTCGATAACTATGCAATTCTCAATTCAGTTAGTACAGTTTTGTAACAGACAATTCTTTTCATCATCATGGCGGTAAGCTCATCATATAAAGTATCCGATATGAAACTTTCATATCTTGACCCGACCCGGAGCAACCAAGTAAAAACACAACCTGACCCGACTCGCGGGTCTACCCGACCTATGTAAAACTCTGGGTCTATTTAACGATGCAGTGTTAGCTTAGTGAAATAAGAGTGTTCAATGTCAAATTTAAAAACTAAGTTTCTTCCCTCCCTCCAAATGTACCCTCTCCAGATCATGCCCCCCCCCTTCTCCAACATATCTCGTGGTTGCTTATGGTCGAGTTACATCAGGTCTTGTGAGCGGATTCCGGGCCATCGCATAGGAAGAGACATCTTAGCAGAAGCCGACCGCGAACTCGTGTCTTGCTGGAAGGCGGCGCTTCCGGAAACACATGCATGCGCTTACACTGCATCTTCCCAGTCGTCTTTCCAGTCGTCTTCCCAGTCGTCTTCCCAGTCGTCTTTTCAGTCGTCTTCCCATTTATCATCATGTATATGGCATATATGACCATCATATAACCATCGTTTGCATGGAGGCACGTCTTACAGGACGACGGCGTCGCTGAACACGTGAAAACCATACATTGCATCTTGCTAGCGATTGCGGGAAGATCTCTTCCGGGAAGAAAGGTCGCAAGATGTGATGTAACTGCGCGGTTAATTTTTCAATCAGAAATGTCATGATCACCGTATGTCGTCGTCGCTCTAGCCTGAGTCACACAGTCACGATACTGCTAGAGACACACCTACTATTCGTGGATCCCAGATCCTACCGTCCTATAGGCCTCAGATGAAGTCGTGTGACTTTAAAACGCACTCAAAATTCATGATATCCAGCGAGGACAGAAATCTCGCATGGAGCAAAAGGGGCAACGTATAACGTAACACGTATTATACGTGTTGCGTTAATCGTAACGTGTTTATTATACGTGTTGTTATACGTGTTATGTGTTACGTTACTATCCAGTATTATCCTATGCCGTTTACAATATTATTTTAAACTGGATTACAGATCAAACTTCTGCAGTACATTTGAAGGGTGCTGCTGCTATCTGCTCATGAGATAAAGTTTGGATATGCATCATAGAAGGCTGCATAATATGGATTTCTCGTTAGCAAGTTGCCAGGAAGCTATTCAGTAGACTGTAGGTTTTTGAACCTACACCACACCACTTACCACAGCGAGGCGCTGTGGTGTAATGGTTAAGGCGTCGGACTTCGAGTCCAGAGGGCCTGGGCTCAAGTCCTCGCGCCCGCAACTATGAAACCGTGCGTTACAGGCCCTTCAGCAACGCTGTTAAACACACAAGTGTCGCTAGCTGCTTACCCCGTGCCAGATAAAAATTTATTTGGTTGGCGCCAGTAGGGGCATCCTGCCGTAAAAATCCAACTCCAGCAGTCCTGATAAGGGATGGCGATAATGTGTAAACCTGTGTGAAAAATGGACAATAACTGGTTACACGATAAAAAGGAGGTTAGTTAATAGTTAGTTTTGTAGATTCTTGCTACCCATGATGATACCAGCAGTGATATTTCAGTTAACTGGAATAGGAATAGAATAGAAATTAAAATGAATTCGTTAACTGGAATAGAAATTATTTCAAGAACAAAAACTGAACAGAATAATAATAATTTTTAATTCTGATAGCAAAAATAGAATAGAAGGAGCTGGAATAGAATAGAAGGAGCAAATGAAGGAGCTGGAACGAATAGTAACTAAAATTAATTAAAGTGTTTGTCTAATTTGTGCAAGGAAGCGAGTCTCCCCGGTGATAGGGACGGTTCAGGGACCCATAGCAATGCGTTTGTCCAAAGTCTGACGTTAAAGGGTGAATGAAAGAAAGCAGCATAATATGCTCAGATTCCCAGATTAAGGGTGGATTCTACAGACGCACCTTTACGCCCCGCTAAGCAAAGTTCTTGTTAAGGAACGGAATTTAACGGCAGCCCTTCACTGTCATTGGAAAAAACTGACAATAGTATTTATCAGTAAAAACTAAAATAAAATTTCCACAAGAAATGAGGTTAATTTGAATTTAGTTTAAACAGAACGTTATTTAGCTCGAAATGCTATGACGCCATCTAAATTTAATGACATCGGATATCAATTCAAATGGACTAAGCGAAGAGTCATTTTGAATGGCAGTTAAGAGCTGCCGTGAAATTGTCTCCTAAGCTAAGCCAAAGGTACAGGTCTGAACGAAGGTATGTCTATAGAATCCACTCTTAGAATACCATTAAGTAAAAACCGTAGCTCGTGTATGGTAGACACAACACTGGCATCATGCCAGTGTTGTGTCTAGCATGTGTGTACCGCCGTGCTGCCCCGGAAGATGTTCAGAACGTCAGCGATAATAGGAGTCATGAAGAAGATCTGAAACGAGAATTTTTGAGAGTTAGGCCTACAACGATTTTATGTTTGAAGTTGGTTGATGTGACTTAGGCTACTGTTACTGTCTTCCTTGGATCTGTCATAGAGTTAGTTTAGGGTTACTTTTGATTATTGAACTTAGCCAGGGTTGCTATTTTGTATGTATGTATGTATATTGCACTTTTAACGCACCAAAAATATGTCATGCAAACGGAGATGGAAGGACATCATTTGCTTGAATCGTAGGTGCACCAGGTGAACATGGCATACTGGGCTATCGATATCTCAGGCACACGACGTCATGAATATGCATTCTAGCACGAGTACAAGGATTAGTTAACATTAAATTCAAGACAAAAAACATACTGCACACATTTTTTTGACTTAATTTTCAGTTCTTCTTGTGCGTTTGTTTTAAATTCTTTCCATGCCTGGTAGTGGGGTTGTATTTTAGGGACCGTGTGTACACCGTGTAATAACGAAGACTATTACAGTCCGGTTCTGTGCGGAGAGCCACGCACAGATCGTTCCCCCCTCTTCTGTCGCCTTTTTTGACTCGCGCAGGAAGCTATGGGCTGCAAGCCAATTCTTTGTTCCTCGGTTTGCAGGGGGTTCCATGTCTCATGGCTGACGTGAGATGCGGTGTTATTGCTTCTTCCATCTGTCTCTGTTGGCCTAACGCTGAACGGTCTGGTCCATCTAGCCTGGCCTAGTCCAGCTAGCCAGTCCCTGGCCAAGTCCAGCTTGCCTGGCCCTGGCTTAGCCCAGCTAGCCTGGCCTGGTCCTTCTAGCCTGGCCTGGTCCAGCTAGCCAGGCCCTGGCCTGGTCCAGCTAACCTGGCCTGGTCCAGCTAGCCTGGCCTGGTCCAGCTTGCCAGGCCCTAATCTGGTCCAGCTAGCCTAGTCTGATCCAACTAGCCTGGCCTAGTCTAGCTAGCCTGGCCTGGTCCAGCTTGCCAGGCCCTGGCCTGGTTCAGCTAGTCTGGCCTGGTCTACCTAGTCTGGCCTGGCCCAGCTAGCCTGGCCTGGCCTGACAATCCGCGCCAATCGAGCTTCATACCAACCACGCCCACCAGTTAGTTTAGGGTTGGATTGGGGTTTGGTTAGAGCTAGGTTAGGATGGGCTATGATTCGAATATCTTAGCTTTTATAAGTTTGTTAACTGTTCAGTCATGTTGACCTGCCCCCTGCAGGCCGGGGAACTAAGAATTGGCTTGAGCCCAGAGCTCCCCGGGACGAGTCGTAACCGGACTGTATATAGCACACGGTCCCTAAAATACAAAGACTAAAAAAACACATGTTGACCTTTTGATTGACAGATGAATGAAAGTATACAGTGGGCGTGGATTGTATGAAGCTCCGAGGTGCAGATTGTTTATTCACGCGCCCCCGGACACCGGCCCAGATATCCAGCGACCTAGATACTGTAACTAGTGGATGGGCCATCCCGTACAGTCGCGCTGTATCGTCTGCATGGCTGTTGTACATAGTTGAGTACTGAGACTGAGTAAGCACAATTATTATTGTTACAGAAGCAGCCGCTGCCCCCCCCCTCACCCTCCCCCCACCCCCTCCCCCCCCCGCAGTGATACGAGCCTCGTTTATCAGTGGGGTCTGCGAGCACTTTCAGTTCTTCAACACTTCCTGGCCTTGTTCGTTGGGGAATAGTATAAAACAGATATCTGTCTTCCTCCGATCTGTCTGTTTGGTCTGTACACGGTTTAGGTAGTCTTGTGCCATGGGAGGATTGTACATAGCAACGTAGCGTTCCTTTACACGCTGCATATTTTGCATGAAATTTTACGTGTAATTTTACATGTAATTTTTCATGTAATTTTACATGCAAACATGTTAAGAAAATTACAATGTAAAATGTCCTTAACTGGGTTTCATGCAAGCGATGCATGAAACCCAGTGAACGAAATCGTTGTCATGACAGCGGTCGTCCGTTTGCCTTAACACTGCTGCATGTAAAATGACATGTAAAATTTCATGCAAAATATGCAGCGTGTAATGGAACGCTTAGATTTCTGACAAGCAGCAGAGTTAGCCAAGTTTTGCATTCTGGGTCACGCTAGTGGCATTGTTTTGAGCAGCTTGCTGTATACGTTGGCTGCGGATTCGCTGTTGCTCTCTAAATATATTCAGTATTTTGTGTTTTGAAATTGTGGTTTGACAAATCACTTAAATCAATTTAACTTACTTTAGCCGAATTCTCAAGTTATATTAAAAAAGTCTATACCTTAGCTTGTTATAGCACTTAGTGGGCTGGTTTCAAAATTTGAGCTTTTAAAAAGGGTTTATGGAAGTAAAGACTATCACGCTATACTTTACTGTTGATAATTGGTTGTTTCTGACACATCGCCAGCTCTAAGGCAATTTAAGCGATCACTGGGAAATGAAAAATTTCTCCTATCACAAATACAACACACTTAGTGGGGACAGTTGCGAATCCAGGATGCTTTCGCTGAGGGGGCACAGACTGGACAAAAGAAGCTTGCGGGCGGGGGAGGTGATGACTGAAACTTTTCCCCATATGTCAAAAGACAACTCGCCACCGAGGGGGGGGAGGCACCTATTGTCAAATTTTTCTCTCATACAATTTAGTAGAAGCGGCCATCTAAAACGAACGGGGGCACCTAATGCTACTACATTTGCCAACAGAGGGGGCATCTAATGTGAACGGGCAGACGCGTGCGCCTTGTGCCCCTACATCAATTACTCACGGGGGGGCCCGTGCCTCACGGGAACCTGATCCCCTCCCCCCCGGCTTACCCGTAGATCCGCCCCTGAGTGAGGATGTAGGAAGGCTAGATTTGCATGGAAGGGGAGAGGAACGTGGCGGCCTGGAAAATGAATAGAAACGAGCACACTGCTCATAAATCGGTATTCCGATTAGATCCTGAAATTCTGTGAAGGAGATGTTTATGAAAGTGAAGCTCTCACAGGGGAATGGGATGATGCAGAAATGGAGATTGGAATTATATTGGAAGAGATCGATCTTGCCCGAACCTATTATGGGAGAGTTCGATAAACACGGCATCGCAAATGAAGACAGCGAAGTTGGCCGCCTATTTTTTGCTTCAGACACGGATTCGAGTATGAGAATACAGAGATCAAATATGGTTGAATTGGAGATCCACTATAGATTAGTAAAGCCTGCACAATTCGCTTCTGAATCTTCTTCTCATAGGACTTGTAGCGTATTTATTAATATTTAAATATGCAATTATGCATTTAATTATTTTTTTTACCACTTAAGGTAGAAACACAAAATGAAACAATCAAACATGCAAAACATCCTAAAAAGCAGAAGAACTACAGCCAAGCTGGAAAAATGAAGAGTACCAAGAACTAAATATACATTCATCACCATCATTATCATTTACATTTTACGTCCACTTTTCCGTGTCAACACAGTTTGGACGTTTCCCACGATGAGACTCCCCCACAACTCTCGATTCTTTGCCATCTCTCTATTCATGCCTCGCTCCTTCATATCGCTCTCTACCGCCTCCTTCTATGTTTTCTTCCCCCTCCCTCTTCCAACGAGCCCTTCTACCTTACTATATCGGCATGCGGATACCCGGTCTTCCTCGTTCATGCGTTCCACATGTCCAAACCACCTCAGTCTCCCCTTCACCATGTCCATTATACATACGACACCTAACCGTTTTCTTAGATCTTCGCATCGACACTTGTTCTTAATGACACTCCACGCATCCATCTCACCATCATTCTCTCTGTCCTCTCTAATCTCTGAAGATCCTCCCCCTTCGCTGGCCATGTCTCACTTCCATATACCAAAGTACTTTGTACTAGTACTTTGTACTAGTACTTTGTACTAGTACAAAGTACTAGTACAAAGTACTAGTACAAAGTACTTTGGTATATGGAAGTGAGACATGGCCAGCGAAGGGGGAGGATCTTCAGAGATTAGAGAGGACAGAGAGAATGATGGTGAGATGGATGCGTGGAGTGTCATTAAGAACAAGTGTCGATGCGAAGATCTAAGAAAACGGTTAGGTGTCGTATGTATAATGGACATGGTGAAGGGGAGACTGAGGTGGTTTGGACATGTGGAACGCATGAACGAGGAAGACCGGGTATCCGCATGCCGATATAGTAAGGTAGAAGGGCTCGTTGGAAGAGGGAGGGGGAAGAAAACATAGAAGGAGGCGGTAGAGAGCGATATGAAGGAGCGAGGCATGAATAGAGAGATGGCAAAGAATCGAGAGTTGTGGGGGAGTCTCATCGTGGGAAACGTCCAAACTGTGTTGACACGGAAAAGTGGACGTAAAATGTAAATGATAATGATGGTGATGAATGTATATTTAGTTCTTGGTACTCTTCATTTTTCCAGCTTGGCTGTAGTTCTTCTGCTTTTTAGGATGTTTTGCATGTTTGATTGTTTCATTTTGTGTTTCTACCTTAAGTGGTAAAAAAAATAATTAAATGCATAATTGCATATTTAAATATTAATAAATACGCTACAAGTCCTATGAGAAGAAGATTCAGAAGCGAATTGTGCAGGCTTTACTAATCTATAGTGGATCTCCAATTCAACCATATTTGATCTCTGTATTCTCATACTCGAATCCGTGTCTGAAGCAAAAAATAGGCGGCCAACTTCGCTGTCTTCATTTGCGATGCCGTGTTTATCGAACTCTCCCATAATAGGTTCGGGCAAGATCGATCTCTTCCAATATAATTCCAATCTCCATTTCTGCATCATCCCATTCCCCTGTGAGAGCTTCACTTTCATAAACATCTCCTTCACAGAATTTCAGGATCTAATCGGAATACCGATTTATGAGCAGTGTGCTCGTTTCTATTCATTTTCCAGGCCGCCACGTTCCTCTCCCCTTCCATGCAAATCTAGCCTTCCTACATCCTCACTCAGGGGCGGATCTACGGGTAAGCCGGGGGGGAGGGGATCAGGTTCCCGTGAGGCACGGGCCCCCCCGTGAGTAATTGATGTAGGGGCACAAGGCGCACGCGTCTGCCCGTTCACATTAGATGCCCCCTCTGTTGGCAAATGTAGTAGCATTAGGTGCCCCCGTTCGTTTTAGATGGCCGCTTCTACTAAATTGTATGAGAGAAAAATTTGACAATAGGTGCCTCCCCCCCCTCGGTGGCGAGTTGTCTTTTGACATATGGGGAAAAGTTTCAGTCATCACCTCCCCCGCCCGCAAGCTTCTTTTGTCCAGTCTGTGCCCCCTCAGCGAAAGCATCCTGGATTCGCAACTGTCCCCACTAAGTGTGTTGTATTTGTGATAGGAGAAATTTTTCATTTCCCAGTGATCGCTTAAATTGCCTTAGAGCTGGCGATGTGTCAGAAACAACCAATTATCAACAGTAAAGTATAGCGTGATAGTCTTTACTTCCATAAACCCTTTTTAAAAGCTCAAATTTTGAAACCAGCCCACTAAGTGCTATAACAAGCTAAGGTATAGACTTTTTTAATATAACTTGAGAATTCGGCTAAAGTAAGTTAAATTGATTTAAGTGATTTGTCAAACCACAATTTCAAAACACAAAATACTGAATATATTTAGAGAGCAACAGCGAATCCGCAGCCAACGTATACAGCAAGCTGCTCAAAACAATGCCACTAGCGTGACCCAGAATGCAAAACTTGGCTAACTCTGCTGCTTGTCAGAAATCTAAGCGTTCCATTACACGCTGCATATTTTGCATGAAATTTTACATGTCATTTTACATGCAGCAGTGTTAAGGCAAACGGACGACCGCTGTCATGACAACGATTTCGTTCACTGGGTTTCATGCATCGCTTGCATGAAACCCAGTTAAGGACATTTTACATTGTAATTTTCTTAACATGTTTGCATGTAAAATTACATGAAAAATTACATGTAAAATTACACGTAAAATTTCATGCAAAATATGCAGCGTGTAAAGGAACGCTACGTTGCTATGTACAATCCTCCCATGGCACAAGACTACCTAAACCGTGTACAGACCAAACAGACAGATCGGAGGAAGACAGATATCTGTTTTATACTATTCCCCAACGAACAAGGCCAGGAAGTGTTGAAGAACTGAAAGTGCTCGCAGACCCCACTGATAAACGAGGCTCGTATCACTGCGGGGGGGGGAGGGGGTGGGGGGAGGGTGAGGGGGGGGGCAGCGGCTGCTTCTGTAACAATAATAATTGTGCTTACTCAGTCTCAGTACTCAACTATGTACAACAGCCATGCAGACGATACAGCGCGACTGTACGGGATGGCCCATCCACTAGTTACAGTATCTAGGTCGCTGGATATCTGGGCCGGTGTCCGGGGGCGCGTGAATAAACAATCTGCACCTCGGAGCTTCATACAATCCACGCCCACTGTATACTTTCATTCATCTGTCAATCAAAAGGTCAACATGTGTTTTTTTAGTCTTTGTATTTTAGGGACCGTGTGCTATATACAGTCCGGTTACGACTCGTCCCGGGGAGCTCTGGGCTCAAGCCAATTCTTAGTTCCCCGGCCTGCAGGGGGCAGGTCAACATGACTGAACAGTTAACAAACTTATAAAAGCTAAGATATTCGAATCATAGCCCATCCTAACCTAGCTCTAACCAAACCCCAATCCAACCCTAAACTAACTGGTGGGCGTGGTTGGTATGAAGCTCGATTGGCGCGGATTGTCAGGCCAGGCCAGGCTAGCTGGGCCAGGCCAGACTAGGTAGACCAGGCCAGACTAGCTGAACCAGGCCAGGGCCTGGCAAGCTGGACCAGGCCAGGCTAGCTAGACTAGGCCAGGCTAGTTGGATCAGACTAGGCTAGCTGGACCAGATTAGGGCCTGGCAAGCTGGACCAGGCCAGGCTAGCTGGACCAGGCCAGGTTAGCTGGACCAGGCCAGGGCCTGGCTAGCTGGACCAGGCCAGGCTAGAAGGACCAGGCCAGGCTAGCTGGGCTAAGCCAGGGCCAGGCAAGCTGGACTTGGCCAGGGACTGGCTAGCTGGACTAGGCCAGGCTAGATGGACCAGACCGTTCAGCGTTAGGCCAACAGAGACAGATGGAAGAAGCAATAACACCGCATCTCACGTCAGCCATGAGACATGGAACCCCCTGCAAACCGAGGAACAAAGAATTGGCTTGCAGCCCATAGCTTCCTGCGCGAGTCAAAAAAGGCGACAGAAGAGGGGGGAACGATCTGTGCGTGGCTCTCCGCACAGAACCGGACTGTAATAGTCTTCGTTATTACACGGTGTACACACGGTCCCTAAAATACAACCCCACTACCAGGCATGGAAAGAATTTAAAACAAACGCACAAGAAGAACTGAAAATTAAGTCAAAAAAATGTGTGCAGTATGTTTTTTGTCTTGAATTTAATGTTAACTAATCCTTGTACTCGTGCTAGAATGCATATTCATGACGTCGTGTGCCTGAGATATCGATAGCCCAGTATGCCATGTTCACCTGGTGCACCTACGATTCAAGCAAATGATGTCCTTCCATCTCCGTTTGCATGACATATTTTTGGTGCGTTAAAAGTGCAATATACATACATACATACAAAATAGCAACCCTGGCTAAGTTCAATAATCAAAAGTAACCCTAAACTAACTCTATGACAGATCCAAGGAAGACAGTAACAGTAGCCTAAGTCACATCAACCAACTTCAAACATAAAATCGTTGTAGGCCTAACTCTCAAAAATTCTCGTTTCAGATCTTCTTCATGACTCCTATTATCGCTGACGTTCTGAACATCTTCCGGGGCAGCACGGCGGTACACACATGCTAGACACAACACTGGCATGATGCCAGTGTTGTGTCTACCATACACGAGCTACGGTTTTTACTTAATGGTATTCTAAGAGTGGATTCTATAGACATACCTTCGTTCAGACCTGTACCTTTGGCTTAGCTTAGGAGACAATTTCACGGCAGCTCTTAACTGCCATTCAAAATGACTCTTCGCTTAGTCCATTTGAATTGATATCCGATGTCATTAAATTTAGATGGCGTCATAGCATTTCGAGCTAAATAACGTTCTGTTTAAACTAAATTCAAATTAACCTCATTTCTTGTGGAAATTTTATTTTAGTTTTTACTGATAAATACTATTGTCAGTTTTTTCCAATGACAGTGAAGGGCTGCCGTTAAATTCCGTTCCTTAACAAGAACTTTGCTTAGCGGGGCGTAAAGGTGCGTCTGTAGAATCCACCCTTAATCTGGGAATCTGAGCATATTATGCTGCTTTCTTTCATTCACCCTTTAACGTCAGACTTTGGACAAACGCATTGCTATGGGTCCCTGAACCGTCCCTATCACCGGGGAGACTCGCTTCCTTGCACAAATTAGACAAACACTTTAATTAATTTTAGTTACTATTCGTTCCAGCTCCTTCATTTGCTCCTTCTATTCTATTCCAGCTCCTTCTATTCTATTTTTGCTATCAGAATTAAAAATTATTATTATTCTGTTCAGTTTTTGTTCTTGAAATAATTTCTATTCCAGTTAACGAATTCATTTTAATTTCTATTCTATTCCTATTCCAGTTAACTGAAATATCACTGCTGGTATCATCATGGGTAGCAAGAATCTACAAAACTAACTATTAACTAACCTCCTTTTTATCGTGTAACCAGTTATTGTCCATTTTTCACACAGGTTTACACATTATCGCCATCCCTTATCAGGACTGCTGGAGTTGGATTTTTACGGCAGGATGCCCCTACTGGCGCCAACCAAATAAATTTTTATCTGGCACGGGGTAAGCAGCTAGCGACACTTGTGTGTTTAACAGCGTTGCTGAAGGGCCTGTAACGCACGGTTTCATAGTTGCGGGCGCGAGGACTTGAGCCCAGGCCCTCTGGACTCGAAGTCCGACGCCTTAACCATTACACCACAGCGCCTCGCTGTGGTAAGTGGTGTGGTGTAGGTTCAAAAACCTACAGTCTACTGAATAGCTTCCTGGCAACTTGCTAACGAGAAATCCATATTATGCAGCCTTCTATGATGCATATCCAAACTTTATCTCATGAGCAGATAGCAGCAGCACCCTTCAAATGTACTGCAGAAGTTTGATCTGTAATCCAGTTTAAAATAATATTGTAAACGGCATAGGATAATACTGGATAGTAACGTAACACATAACACGTATAACAACACGTATAATAAACACGTTACGATTAACGCAACACGTATAATACGTGTTACGTTATACGTTGCCCCTTTTGCTCCATGCGAGATTTCTGTCCTCGCTGGATATCATGAATTTTGAGTGCGTTTTAAAGTCACACGACTTCATCTGAGGCCTATAGGACGGTAGGATCTGGGATCCACGAATAGTAGGTGTGTCTCTAGCAGTATCGTGACTGTGTGACTCAGGCTAGAGCGACGACGACATACGGTGATCATGACATTTCTGATTGAAAAATTAACCGCGCAGTTACATCACATCTTGCGACCTTTCTTCCCGGAAGAGATCTTCCCGCAATCGCTAGCAAGATGCAATGTATGGTTTTCACGTGTTCAGCGACGCCGTCGTCCTGTAAGACGTGCCTCCATGCAAACGATGGTTATATGATGGTCATATATGCCATATACATGATGATAAATGGGAAGACGACTGAAAAGACGACTGGGAAGACGACTGGGAAGACGACTGGAAAGACGACTGGGAAGATGCAGTGTAAGCGCATGCATGTGTTTCCGGAAGCGCCGCCTTCCAGCAAGACACGAGTTCGCGGTCGGCTTCTGCTAAGATGTCTCTTCCTATGCGATGGCCCGGAATCCGCTCACAAGACCTGATGTAACTCGACCATAAGCAACCACGAGATATGTTGGAGAAGGGGGGGGGCATGATCTGGAGAGGGTACATTTGGAGGGAGGGAAGAAACTTAGTTTTTAAATTTGACATTGAACACTCTTATTTCACTAAGCTAACACTGCATCGTTAAATAGACCCAGAGTTTTACATAGGTCGGGTAGACCCGCGAGTCGGGTCAGGTTGTGTTTTTACTTGGTTGCTCCGGGTCGGGTCAAGATATGAAAGTTTCATATCGGATACTTTATATGATGAGCTTACCGCCATGATGATGAAAAGAATTGTCTGTTACAAAACTGTACTAACTGAATTGAGAATTGCATAGTTATCGAACTATCTTGAGTTAAATGTCATCACGCATCCATGTTAGTAAAAAAAATTCTTTTTTAAGTCTTGTGCAAAAATCCATAAAAAATGATATGGTGATAAATGTGAGTCAGGAGTGGGGCATCTCAGCCTACTGGTAAGTCGGGTCGGTCAAATTCATGGCGGGTCGGGTCGGGACATGAAAAATGGACCCATGAACAACTCTGGATGGAAATGCCATGCACTAAGACCTAGGAGTTAAATTGGAGAATTGATATACTGTGGCGCCGCAAGTGCAGATCGTTTCACGACACACTACAGGCCGAAGAACAACAAATTGGCTTGCAGCACAGAGCTCCCCGGGCAAGTCGTAACAGGCGACTAAAGAAAGGGGTGCGGTTCTGTGCCAGCTCTCTTGCACAGAATCGGACTGTCTTTGTGCTCCACACGTTTTTTTCCAGGAAGTCAGTGTTTAGCAGAAAATCCAACTCTCTCTCTCTGTTTCTCTTTATTGGGGTTAAGGATCAAGTGTAGCTGCAACAATTGGGGTTAAGGATCACGTGTACCTTGCAACAAAATCTCTCTGTCCTTCTTTATTGGGGTTAAAGATCACGTGTCCCTTGCAACAAAATCTAGAACAGTTCGGTTCAGTGCCTCGGGACCAAGCGAAGAACTGCTCCTTAGCGACATCTTATACGACACGCTCGGGAAGCTCTGGGCAGCAGACCTATTCTCTTTTAACCCCAGTCTGCAGGGAGTAGAAAGAACGACCCGCGGTACAACCAGTATGTACAGCTCAATGGTGAATAGAGGAGTTAGTGCTTGATATGCCGCCAGGACGCAGACTGTCTGGCGCGCGCAGCAGTTTACAAGGCTGCTTGACCATAAATAATGGCGTCAGGAAATTTCACTTTCGCTTCCCGCATCGAGGGCAAGGCAAGGCGATGAGAAGTGACTAAGGTATCAGTCGTCCGCGCTACGAATGTTTTCAGCAGCGGTACAGCAGAAAACGTAGATGTCATGTTGTATCATAATTAGCGTGTGGACAGCAAAGCTTATAGGCCGCATGAACAATAAATATATTATCTATTTTAATTTGAAAGGCTTCTGAAGATTAACTTCACTCTGCAAATATTGCTAAATATTTGGTGGAAAAGAAATACAACAAATATAAATGCATTTCACTGTGAAACTAAAGGCCCAAAGTTGGCCCATGCATGTGAGAAATCAATCTGTCTGAGTTTAAAGACTATTGATTAAATTGATATTTAAATGAAATGAGAATTAGTTTTCATTGAGTTCAATAAGTCTAATTCATGAATTCTAAATTTACATTTGATTGATCTTTAATCTATATACCGGTTTACTTTATTGTGTAGCAACTGTAGGACATGACTCAAAAGGCCTCTTTCTTGGTCACAGAGTTACTACACCTGCTGACTATTGTAGTGTATACTATACAAGACAAAAAACTTCCCTAATTAAAATCTAGAAATAACTACATTACTACCCCAAGCTAGCCAAACCAAATCTTTGTGAACTCTCTCAGCTCGAAATCAATGAAATCTTCACTAGTACAAAAACAAGGACTCATATTTTGTTCTAAATATATTCCCTGTACAATTGGTCTCATTTGGCAAAGCTTTTCAATGCAATGCAGGTATAGTGCAATATCAGTCCATTATACTAATTGTAAACATCGATATCATCCCTGCCATGGCTACAAGGCCGATCATGCTGTGTACAGTATTGTGCTGATAATCAGCACTTAGGGTCTCTTTCAACCATGCATATTTTGCATGCAATTTTGCGTGCAATTTTGCATGCAACCGTGTAAAGGCGAATGGACGACCGTTGTCATGACAACGATTACCTTAGCTGGGTTTCATGCACGGCCTGCATGAAACCCATTAAGGATAATTTACATTGTAATTTTCTTAACACGATTGCATGCAAAACTGCATGCAAAATATGCATCGTGGAAAGGAAGCGTTATTAAAGCCTACAGCAGTGTTATGCTATCGCATAGATTTAGTTTCTTGGATAGATGCTACATGCAAACAAGAACTATTATGCAGAAAACATAAACGTTGACATGACCAAGACAACAGAACATCGTTGTTGGGCATTATAACATGCATACACACATACACATGTATATCTGTATATGGTAGGCGAACATGATAAGCCTACACAGACCTAGCGTGGATTCTATAGAGTACCTTTACTTACTTTTAGGTCCGGCTAAGCAAAGTTCTTGCTGAGGAACGGAATGTAAGAGCAGCCCTTCACTGCCATTCAAAAAACGAGCAAAATGTTTAGAAATTACAAAACTAAACAAATTAGTTTCGAGAAATAATTCAAAAGAATTTGAATTCAGTGTGAACAAAAATAATTTGGCTCAAAATCTATGACGTCATATTTATTTAATGTCTATATTAATTTAAATAGACCAAACAAAATGCTTCTTTGAACGGCAGTTATCGGCTGTTGTTATATTGTCTAAGCAAAGGTAAAGGTGGGAACAAAGGTACGTCTATAGAATCCACCCCTTATCTGGTCAACACCACAATATGGAGGACATTATGGACGCGCAGATCAATCAGCTCATTTTAAAATGTCCTCAGTGATTTCATAGCATTACCATGATGGCAATTACTGTCAATTGTAAATTAAATAGAATCAAACGTTCTACGCCACACGTAATAAATGCGTTACGCCAACAAAACCGATCAGCATTATAGGAAATTGCGTGACTCACTGCAAACCATTGCCTAGAAATAAATATCGCGTTACAATGTATAACGATCAATCGATTTTCTATTATTTATTAACAAACGTCATCGATAGTCTTCGGTCACTTGGCTGCGCGCATCATACAGGCAATAGCCTATCTACGGCTGGTCTTGTGGGGTACAAAATTTAAGGCAAATCTGAGAAGTTATACAATGTTTCGAGGATTTCGGTTTCATGGAGAGTGTAGTTAGCCCAGTTGATTATGGTCAGTATCATTTTAATTATGACCCGAGGTCAGCGATGGTTCCAGAAGGTTTTTTTTTTGGTCTAAGCCCCCAAATTTGGGTTTCAAGCCTCCGCAGTTGATATAAGCCAAGCCCATTTAGGGAGAAAATTAACATTATAAAATTTGATTTCGGAGGTGTCAAGCCCCCCGTTATGGTTTTCAAACTACCTCTCAAAATTGAGGTTCTGTATGCATCCACCCCCCACACGCTCATGCGTTCTGTCTAGAAAGGAAGGAAAAATGTGATGTGCATCGCAAGTTCTCGAACTTTCTCGCCCCCCTGTTGTGGAAGGCTGGAACCGCCACTGACCGAGGTTGGATTGAATTTATATAGGCCTACATAAATGCCTGCAAACTATTGCACCCCCTGCAGGTCGGAGAACAAAAATATGACTTCCAGCCCATAGCTCCCCGGGCGAGTCGTAAAAGGCGACTAAAGATGGGGGAGCGATTCTGCGCGGGCTCCCTTACACAGAACCAGACTGTATATAGTCTTTGTGTTACACACGGTCCCTAAACTACAATAAACAAAACAAAACACATTATTGCATTCGTCAGTACTCCCAGACTCCACTCTGCAGTTTTTGGATTGATCGCGTCAAGTGCTCGAGCACACAAATCCTGATTGGATGATTGAATTGAATCGTCGGAGGGTTATCCAGTCATCATCGAGTGATCAGATAAACACTGAAAGCGCATCGTGGAGGCCCTCTTCAAGAGATATACCCCTGCAGGCCGGGGAACAAAGAATTGGCTTGCAGCCCAGGGCTCCCCGGGCGAGTCGTAAAAGGCGACTAAAGAAGGAGGAGCAGTTGTGTGCCGGCTCTCTTGCACAGAACCGGACTGTATATAGTTGTTGCGCTACACACGGTCTCTAAACTACAAAAAACCAAAAAGAATCAAGAGATATACTCAGGGTTCCTCACAGGCATAGACCTAACTGTGTTCTAGTTCATAACCATTCTAATGAACACGCAGAGGTAACAGACCTAAATCTTGGCAATATGCATACAAATGCCATACATGCATGCATATTTGTTGACTACAAACGGGTGATGTTGAATCTTGCATATGACAGCAAAATGCTTGTAGACTGGCCTCTGAAATGCAGGACAGATCAAACAAGTAGATCAAGGTGGTAAATCAAATTAGTCCCAATCTGTCCAATCTTGGCATTAATTGGTATACAGATCCCAAGGTCTCAGCCTAAACAGTTCTATTCTGATCTCTGACTCTGCCTCCACTTCCTAGACTTGAAGCAATGAGCAAGGATAATGAGCATCGGACGTCCATCTAGCGTTAGCACATAAAATGAACCGAGGGAAAAAAAACCAAAATGATGAATTTCAATGAAGGCGATGCAATCACCACCAAACAGCCAGCCCGGCTCAATTTTCAAGAGGAGTGGGATCAACAGCAGTGTAGCCTGGCGCAGGGCATTTTTAAAGGAATTTTCACTGGGGGGCCTTTGATTAGATAGGGGCACTTTTACGCGTAAATTATCTCAAAAAGGGCACTATTTGACTAGGCTTACAGCTTTATTACTCGCACATTCATTTCTAATGGACCTGAATTTAGCAGAGTCCCGTTTGACAGCCAATATACGTACATTTTTTAAATTCCGGAAACGCGGACTATGCGCAAATAAAACAAACAAATAAAACAAGCATAGGCCAAAATAAGGCAAAATGTGTGAGACAGAAGGGGAAGGGCTAGGAGGCAATTCATGAGGGCTGGGGCCAATTTGCTCCCCACTTTGTATAGTAAAAATCCCCTGGCCTGGCGGGACTGGCGCTGAGTGGTCCTATGAACGAGTGGAAGAGCCTTGTTCAGTGCCTCCCTATACACGAGCAGCAGCAGGATGCATGCAGCAGAGGCGTCAGCGTGGAAGCGATAGGGGAGCCCGCGTGCAGAACAACACCATAAATAATGGACACTGACTGCGATTCTGGACGCCCAACAGTTACAGCCTGTGTAGTACATGCATGACCGATACATGCGATGCGTATGGCAACCTAGTAATACATGTACATAATACAGCCTATAGTTCACGGCAGTATGTTCTACATATTGCCATACGCATGCCATACACATCTCCCTTATGTTCTACATACTGCCACACACATCCCCCGCACATATACTATTCAAGCAAATGATGCTTTTCCATCTTCGCTTGCATGATGTATTTTTGGTGCGTTACAAACTTGTGCAGGATATATACATAAATACAAACAATATGTATCGCAGCCAGCATATATAAACAGCAGTAGCGTACTGCAAATTAGCACTGCAATCTTCTTCTTCAGTTTTTGGCCAAGTGGCAGATCTTCGATGTCCAAACCTTCCACCCTATTCAATCCTCGGCCCTTCTCTTCATATCCACATACGATTCCTTCTGACGGTCATCTATCATCCTGATATGTGGCCTTCGAGGTCCTCTCTTGCCCTCCGTTCTCACCTCTATCATATCTCTTAACAACCTTTCTTCCCTCGGGGCTCCACATGCCCAATCCAGTTTTTCTTGCGACTTCCTATCATTTCAATCAGTCTTTGTTTTCCCCATGCACATTCTCATATCCATGATACTTATGGCAGTATGGTATATATTGCCATGCATTACAGCTCATAATACATGCACATTAGGGTGTCCCAAAAAAAAATTGTTTTTTAAATGATGGTGCAGTCCCCCCAGAAAGTTTCACTATGACCATGTGATTCTACACCAAAAATTTCAGCTCATTTGGATAATATTTAGAGGTTCCT